>SNQJ01S0095317.1:0-31846 GCA_010110895.2 Picea sitchensis | reverse complement strand
ATGGTAAACGATGTATATCATTATGGCTAGTGTTATGTTATGGATAGACTATATGATATTCTATAGTCTATAGTCTATTATGCGTTGTATTATGGATAACATGACTTGTCATAGACATGATGGTTGTTCTAAGGGCTATGATAACCCTGGTCACAATTTTCTTTAATGAAAATAAGTGTATGATTCTATTCCAATAACGACGATAAATCTGCTATGCATATAACAAAGGAATAAATATATGTTTAATGGATTGTCTCTGTGTCACAATCAAATTTTTGGAGAGTCAAGAAACTTTAACGTCCCCTAACAAAAAAAAAATATTTGGGAAATTTGGGGTACATTATAATTTTGGAGTTTATCCCAAAGATCCTTTGCACTGTCAGAATGATTAACCTTGAAAAATATTGAATCAACTAGACTGCTCAGAATAGTACCTTTAGCCTTTGAGTTGTTTTTGCTGAGTTTATTTCAATATCTGTCAGTTGGGGGAGTGGTTGGTGTTGTATACCCATCTATTATTGATTTTCAAACATCAAATATCTGTGCATGTAAAAAGGTTTTCATCCTTTTATTCCATAAGTTATAGTTCTGACCGTCAAACACTGGTGCTCCAATCTTAGAAGTTAGTGTATTCTATGATCTCCTTCCAGTGGTTAAACTACATCTTGAAGGACCTACTCTGATTCCAATTGTTGGAATACTGAGAGGGAGGGGGTGAATCGGTATGAACACAATTAGTACTTTTAATCACAATATAAAATATCCAATAAACATCATGAGCATTCAATATATCATCAACACCATAATTCAATGCATATACATCACATAAACACAATACACTAGAATTTTATGTGGAAACCCAATGCGGGAGAAAACCACATAATGCTTTTCTTATTTATCAAAGAGTACATTCATTGGAAGCACCAACTTCCTATTTCTCCAACTACAAATAGAAGGAGGCACCAACCCTCTATTTATAGGTTGCAACCTGAAGGAATGTTCGACTCACTAATTCAATGGCTCCAACCGAAAGGAGGATACAACCCCCTTTCCTTGCCCCATCCAACTGCCTTGAAATATAAATGTAGACCAATATGTCACTACCTCTGTCATTGTAACTAATAAACTATTGTTGTTTTTGTTTCTATTGATTTCAATATCTCATCAATATTGCAACCACACTTACCTCATACCAAGATCCACAAGAGAGTTCTCCAAATCAAATACTTATGAATCACTAAGACATATCTATTCTCGATTTCTTTAGAATACACACCCTAATATACACAGGAAGACATACCTTATGTTAGCACTCCGTAAATCTATTTGGTTGATAAACATACGACGAAGGTAACTTTTTCAACCAACTTTGAGACCCGAAACTAGCCTTTTAGATCTAGAGAGGGCTCTCTCAGAAATGGCGTGGTCTTCGCGCAGGATATGGCTTTGCACACAATGGATAGATTTAAGACCGATGATAAAATGGTTTCTAGTTATATTGGCGCAGAAAAGTAAAACTTGGGCTATGGGGTCGATCTGAGGAAGAAACTAAACAAATGACTCAGTGACTGGATTCGAGAGGAAAAGGCTAGGAGAGAAACAAAATTCAGTGTAAACCGTAAAGTGTGGCGAAAGAAAAAACACAGGAAAAAACTCAAGAGTGTCGCTGTGGACGAATTCATAGTTAGCTTGAGAGGAAAATGTTTTGTCTAAGTGGCGTGAACAAGGGGCGTTGTACAGCGAGTCCACAGGTTCGAAAATTTGTTCTGAAATAGACATTATGAGATATAAAATAAAAGGTAACAGGAAAACACATACGCAAATAAAGAGACACAATACATCCGACTATCACAACTAGATTCTTTTCATCAAATCACATGACCTTTGCATTAAATTTTGGTCAAAAAACTCAGATTACATACAATAACATTCGCTTTCTCAAAATTGCCAACCAACCTTGTTTACATGAAAATGATTTCCATATATAGAAATATAATGTCACCCTTAGCTGTTAGGGTCAAGCTATTCTCTCCTGGAATCATGGATCCATTTTCTTTGAAAGAGAACAATAACTTCGACAAATTTACTAAAAATAGGAAACTCGACTTGTCCAAACCATAATCGTAACCGAGACATTCTTTAAAATCATTGATCATGATCAACATTCGACCCTATGCTTGTAAAAATTCATCATTTTCATGCTGGACACTCTATCATCTTTGCACAACAAGTGTTTTACGCAACAATAACCTACAACAAAAATGCAACAGAATGCACAACAAACTGGGAAAATAGGCGTTAAAGATGACATTGTATCTCACTCATAAAAAACTATTTTTATAAACTGAGAGATGTTTTTGTAGCTAAGTTCGTTATAAAGAAAAAATTCTCCCAGTTTCTTGAAATTAATCTCCATCTAGCTGGAATACGTGTCGCAAAAACATGTCTCGGATAGGAAATCACGAAAACTGAAAAATAAGGCTCCAAGATTCCTTTGAATATCCCAATAAGTGACGCATTTTACAAATATGAGAGAGGTTTTTATTATTTGGTTTGTCCTCAACAAAAACCTCTTGGAGATTTTCAAAATTCCTCTCCAATTGGTCATAAATTGATCTTAAAGTTGACCACTAAAACAGTAATTTGCGCAGTGTGACCTGTAGCTTGTGCACAGGAAAATCCACTGTGCGATAGAATCCTATGCGCGACAGCCCACTGCATGAAGAAATCCACTGCGCGACAACATCCTATGTGTGAAATCCCACTGCGCGACGAAATCCACTGTGCGACAACATCCTATGCACGACAACTCACTATGCGACGAAACCCACTGCGCGACAACATCCTATGCGTGACAACCTTCTTTGCGCGAAAACATCCTCTGCATGATGACATTATTTACGCGACAACATACTCTGCACGACAACATCCTCTACACGAAGGCATTCTCTGCGTGGCAACATCCTCTGCGCGGTGCACAGTGAATTTTGTAGTGCTCAGTGAATTTTGCAGCAAGTAGTTGCAAATTGAAATGGAAATAAATAAATGATAATATTCCCTTTGAAACTGGCCCTTGGATATGTTATATGATGCGAAGAATAAAAACAACAAGGGTGCTAACAGGCATGACTATGCAAATTGTTGACAAAACTCTAACTTTAGCCATGGAAATCATGGTACTAACCGCTGGCGCCAATGGGGATGCTATCCTCCCTGTGAGGTAGCAAAGAACAGTAGACCATGTGCCAATACATTGGGCCTCTCCCAAACTCAACTTTCCAACTATAAATTGTAACCTTCATCCACTGGAAACCCAAAACTGTATATGCTCCAAACTGAAATCTGAAACTAAGCTGAAAATGAAAACTGCAGATTGCTAAAAGAAATGCTCGTAGTACCGAGCTTATTCGCACCTACCTACCCTAACTGTTGAAATGGAATTCCAATCAAGTGAAATCATAATGCCAATGCAACCATACAATCACTTTATCAACTTTTTTATTTCTTTTCACATGCTTGCCCCAAATCTTGTTTAGTGTTAATTCGTTCAAAAATTTATCTATAAATTCCAATCTCAAAAAATTAAAAATATTGGGGTTTTTTGCCGCCTCCAAAAAAACTGCAAATGGATCCTCCAAAACATGCATAAAACAACAATCATGTTTCACCCCTTCCACTGCATCCTTGTTTTCATGTGATTCAACCTGTTGATTACCACAAAAAGGATGAAAAATATGTTGAGACTGCTAGAAATAACAATCTTCTGAATCAAAAGACAGTGCTGGCTGAAATGAAACCCATAGTGGTAAGCAATCCATATCTAACATTGATGTTGATTTACCATCATATTTATTTCCAAGTTGGTAGTTGATCACATGATGCAAATTTGAACTGAAACAACTTTCTATGTAATCAACAACAGGGTCATTAAAAGTATGAGAGGGTTGTTGGTCCTCTTCACTAATAACAATTTTCTCATGTAAAACAATGTCACTGTGAATGCAATTAGACTTCATTGCTTCCTCTGTTATCTCATGATTTACTTTCAACAATTCAAAGGAATAAAAACATAATGGAAGACAATTTTCATTTGCAAGTCCACTGCTTTCTTCATATTCAACATCATGCCTAGAGGATTTCTGATTTGAAACATGATAAACATTTTGTTTCAGCAATTTGGAAGAAGCAAAACACAATGACAATGTTCTTTCACTTGATTCAAAACCTCCATTTTCTTCACTGCTGTCATATGCACATTTTTCAATTTCTTTGGATTTCTGAACACACTCATTTTCAAATTCATCCTCGACCAATGGCTATAATTTTGAACTGATAAAACCTTCCATATAACAAGCAACATGGTCATTAAACACATGAGAAGATTGCTGCAATTTCTTGTCAATTGTTTCCCATGAATTAGTGTGATTTTGGATCAACACACATTCCTCTGCCTTAGTGATGATCTTTAAATTTTCTTTCAACAATTTAAATGAAGCAAAGCATAAAGGTAAAGAATTTACTTGGGCTGATTCAATACTTTCTTCATATTATTCTTTGTAACTGTGATATGTAGGCTGATTTTTCTCATTACACTATTGAAAAGGAATTTTTTTTGATAGAGAACGTGCAACTGGTTGTTCTAGGAAGTCAACATCATAACCACCATCATATTCATCATATATAGGCAAATCAACAACATATGCAATGTCATCTAACAATAAAAGGCTTGAGACATCAACCTGCTCTTCGACAAGCTGATTTACAAATTCATTTTCTTGACTGTCTACAAATGAATACATAAAACAATCAGTTTCTTTCTCATGATGACAAAGATCGGGATGTAAATCAACTTCTTGTTTATGCACAATCTCATGTTCTTCTGCTACACCATTGTTCTCTATATTAGCAACACTCTTTAAATTCTGATTTTGCAAACTTTGACATGCTTGAAGATTGTCTTCCACTTCTTGAGCATTATTGAATATCTGCTGCAAAGACGTAGATTTCCTCTCCATCAGAAGAAAAGATAATTCTGATTTAAAGGTTGTTACATAATGGAGCATGGAAGCGACTTCAAGAGGTTGGGATTCTTTAGGAAGTTTATAATAAAGACTACCAAACCTCCTATTGAAATTTGAGATGGTTTCATCTTTCATTCTTCTCATGGCATAAAACTATGAAAGGAGTAGATTCCATGACTTTCTCTCACCCCAAAATCTATGGAAAGCTTCCCTCAATTCATCCCATGAGCTAATCGACTGAGGTTGCAAATGTCTGAACCATGCTTTGGCATATCCTTGTAAGGAATGAGAAAATTCCATCATAGAAACATCATCATGTTCAATCTCAAAAAGGTCTATAAAATGCTCAAATTCCTGAATATGTTTTTCAGTCGAATTTCCGTCAAGCTCTCCATTGAACCTAGGAAGGTACTTATAATATTTCACAGGAAAATCATGAAGGATGGAAGGTAATTTAAGAGGATTGTATCTTTCTTGAATCTTGGAGGGTGCATGATTAAGAATATAAGGTACAAGCTCAACTTTGGTCTCATTAAGCTCACAAGAATGATCATGAACATTATATGGCTCAGAGGAAGGAGCTTGGTGAATATCGGTTATAAAAGAAGGAGGTATACCTACAGTTTGCAATGAAGGATATACAAGGGTAGATCTCTGGGATTCATTTGAATGCAGTAAGTGAAGAAATATTCTTTTGAAAAACATAGGAAAGGAAAAGAAGATATTGATAAAACCGAAAAGTACTTCTTGAACTAAACTTAAGCTCAAGTACCTCATTTTTCCATACTTCTCTTCCATATCTCTGTCCACAGGTCTCATTCTCCAGTGGATTCTTTGAATCGCATTTGAAGCTTGATTAACGTCACCATGAAAACTTTAGCTCTGGATTCTTCTGCCAGTGGAATCACCTTCAAATTGATTTTCAGATGTGTGGAGTCACCAGAGAAGAAATACATCCAATATGTGCCTAAGTGTCTACTGCTCTTAGACCTTATAACTTCAACAATGTCATTCTTCCCAGGGAAATATTCATTCAATTCCGTCCCCGACAACGGTGCCAGAATGTTAGCACTTTGTAAATATATTTGGCTGATAAACAGACGACGAAGGCAACTTTTTCAACCAAATTTGAGACCCGAAACTAGCCTTTTGGATCTAGAGAGGGCTCTCTTAGAAGTGGTATGGTCTCCATGCAGGATATGGATTTGCACACAATGTCTATATTTAAGATCGATGATAAAATGGTTTCTGGTTATATTGGCATAGAAAAGTAAAACTTGGGCTATGGGGTCGATCTGAGGAAGAAACAGAAAAAATGACTCAGTGACTGGATTCGAGAGGAAAAGGCTAGGCGAGGAACATACTTCAGTGTAAACCGTAAAGTGTGGCGAAAGAAAAAACACAGGAAGCAACTCAAGAGCACCGCTGTGGATGAATTCCGAGTTAGCTTGAGAGGAAAACGTTTTGTCTAAGTGGTGCGAACAAGGGGCACTGTACAACGAGTCCACAGGTTCGAAAATTCATTCTGAAATAGACAGTATGAGATATGAAATAAAAGGTAACATGAAAACACATATTCAAAGAAAGAGACACAATACATCCGACTATCACAACTAGAATCGTTTCATCAAATCACAGGACCTTTGCATTAAATTTCGGTCAAAAAACTCAGATTACATACAATAGCATTCGCTTTCTCAAAATTGCCAACCAACCATGTTTACATGAAAATGATCTCCATATATATAAATATAATGTCACCCTTGGTTGTTAGGGTCAAGCTACTCTCTACTGGAATCATGGATCCGTTTTCTTTGAAAGAGAACAATAACTTCGACGGATTTACTAAAAATAGGAAACCCAACTTTTCCAAACCATAATCGTAACCGAGATATTCTTTACAATCATTGATCATGATAAAAATTCGACCCTATGGTTTTGATAAGTCATCATTTTCACTGCTGGACACTCTGTCATCCCTGCACAACAAGTCTGCTACGCAACAATAACCTACAACAAAAACGCAGTAGAATGCGCAACAAACTAGGAAAATAGGTGTTAAATATGAAATTTTATATCAGTCATAAAAAACTATTTTTATAAACTAAGAGAGTTTTTTTTTTTATCTAAGGTCTTTATAAAGAAAAATCTCTCTCGATTTCTCGAAATTCATCTACATCTGGTCGAAATACGTGTCGCAAAAACATGTCTCGGACAGGAAATCACGAAAACTGAAAAATAGGGCTCAAAGGTTCCTTTGAATCTCTCAATCCGTGACATATTTTACAAATATGAGAGAGGTTTTTATTATTTGGTTTGTTATCAACAAAAACCTCTCAGGGATTTTCAAAATTCCTCTCCAATTGGTGATAAATTGATCTTGAAGTTGACCACTAAACCAATAATTTGCGCAGTGCAACTTGTAGCCTGTGCAGAAGAAAATTCACTGCGCGACAACATCCTATGTGCGACAACCCACTATGCGACGAAATCCACTACGTGACAACATCCACTGCATGACAGCCCACTGTGGGACAGAATCCACTGCGCGACGAAACCCACTGTGTGACAACATCCTATGCACGACAACCCACTGCACGACGAAACACACTGCATGACAACATGCTATGCGTGAAAACATCCTCTGCGCAACAACATTCTCTGCGCGACAACATCCTCTGCGCGGTTTGCAGTGAATTTTGCAGCGCGCAGTTGCAAATTAAAATGGGAATAAATAAATGATAAGATTCCCTTTGAAACTGGCCCTTGAAGATGTTAGATGATGTCAGGCATAAAAACAACAAGGGTGCTAATAGGCATGAATTTGCAAATTGTTGAAAAAACTCTAACCTTTTCCATGAAAATCATGGTGCTAACACCTTCAACCTGTAGTTGACCTGAGTTTTAGATCTCTAATCTTCAACAACGTTTCTTCATAGGTCCACGACCCTTGCACTATCTGCTCATAGATGTCCGCGCTTTTCCCCACTGCAGCTCATGTATGTCCGCACTTTTCCTCCTGAAACCCACAGATTTACTCAAATAACATGGATCTCTAAATTTTTCTCCGTACTTTTGGCTTTTGCAAAATTCTTTCATCACTGGACTTTGTTGACTCCAACTTATTAGCTTTAGTTATGCTAATTAGTATTCACATAAGTGATATTCAATTTGACTATTCTCTCTGTTTTAGTGATGATCTCATGATGACATGAAACTGACATGCAACTTGTTAACTTTTGTTTATAGTTACTTTAACACGCAACTGACATGCAACTTGTTAACTTTTGTTTACAACGACTTTACTTTGACATGCAACTTGTGAACTTCCTGTTCAAGGGTTGACATCAATGACAACCAATATTTCAACAATTCAATGACAACCAATATTTCAACAAACCCCCCTTTGGCATTGATGGCAACACTTAGACACAACACTTCTCATGCTCATGTTGGCTACCCTTGTCTTCATGCCTCTTCTCTAAATTTCCATGTGTCTATTTTTCTCTCTCCCTTTGACATTAATGGAAAAGGGTGACTTCTCCTTGGGGCTGCTCCCCCTATCTATAAGTCTTTGATCTGTATTGATGTTTCTCTTCATGGTGATTCCTCGTGTAAATATTTGATAGCAAACATTCAAAAAACATTCAAGTCTTTCATGATTACTTCTACTCTCCCCATGTCTTACTGTGCCAACTTCCATGTATATCAGTGTGGGGTTGAAACTACTTCTAGTTTCTGTCGCAAATACTCAAAATTCTCCCTCGAAAGAGGTTTGGTGAAGATATTTGCAATCTGCTCTTTTGTCCCAACATACATTACCTTGATGTTCTTCTCTGTAACTTGTTTTCATAGAAAGTGAAACTTGATCGGAATGTGTTTCGTCATGGAATGCATCACTGGATTCTTAGAGATACTTATATCATTGGTATTATCACAGGATATCATAATAGGCTCATCATATTCCACCTATATGTCTTGCAAATTTTGATTCATCCAAAGAACCTGTGTACAACATGTCATTGATACAATATACTCTTCTTCTTTTGTGGACAACGATACTGAACACTGTTTCTTGCTCAACTAGGATACCAAAAAATCACCCAAGTAGAAGGTTGTTCCACTTGTACTTCTTCTATCATCAACACTTCATTCCGAATCCACATTTGTGTATGCAACTAGAGATAAATCATTCCCTTTTGGATACCATAATCCATAGTCTTCATGCATGAAGTCAGGACACTGATACCTAGTTGCAATTTACCTCATGCCGAGAAGATAATTGGTCTTCTTATATTAACACAGTTTATCTTTTTTTATCCAAAAATTGTAAAATACTAATTATAGCATACATAATATGTATTTTCATTATAAAATATTTGGATAAAAATTGAAAATATAACATTAATATCATAAGTAATATATTTGAAAAATGGGCATGAGTAAGTTGGTGATTCGAAATCCACTGACTTGATTTGCAAAATTATAAGTGTGAATTATCTTAGCTCAATTTTTAAAGCATTCAATGAACAATTGAAAAGCTAAATTGAAGAAAAGAACAACATAATCAAAGACAAAAATACATAAGCAAGTTGATAATGGAGTTCACCCATCTTGGGCTACGTCTCAAAGCCTACTTCAACCGCGCAACCGCTCCATTAATGATGTCAAATGCTTAATTACATCAAATAGTCTCCAACCTACACAAAATCTATTTTTGGCCTGTTTAGGAAGGATGCAACATGCTTGGGAACAACTTTCCCTTCTCTTCCTACAGTAAAAAAGGCTTGAAAATGCTTGGTCCTTCAATTATACAGGAAACACATCTATATAATAATGAATACTCAACAAAAACCTTTCAATGAAAAACCATTGATCTGCTACAAATGGTTTACTATCCTATCAATACCTCTCTCCACTCTTCGTTTTCCAATATTTGGCTTACAAAACCCATTTCTTCAAAGTTTTATGTAGGAAAAACTTCTGCATATAAACAATTCTACAACAATTTATTTGCAAATTCGCACTTGTTGGGATTTCAGGCTATACAAAATATTTGTAGTTTAAATAATTAAATATTTGCATGCCTTAACAAGGCATATGTTGTGGCATAGTGGTTAATCCACCAGTTTTTTGGGTGGAGGTCGTGTGGCCAAGCCCGCAGACCCCCCCTTTGGCATATATTTACAACAAACCACCTTAAATAATATATTTGTGGTTATCCATAATAAGATTCGCCCGTGGTATGTTGGTTAAATTGTTGGTTTGTTGTGGTGAGGTTGGGGGTTCGATCCACCCGCCTGACGGTTTCAGAATTAATAAGGCCCTTTTGGAAAAATCCAACATGCCACGTGGTGGCCTCTGATTGCCTCACGTGGAGGCCACATCCATACATAGTCAACCGTTTGCGTCAACCTGCCACACCAGCCTTCCATGCCATTATCCATACTGTCCAGTCAACCTGCCACGCCATCAATTGTATTGTCCCATCAACATGCCATCTCAGCATCCATACGATCCAGTTAGAATGACACACCAGCATCCATTCAGGTCTTATTGAAATTTTTCATATCCTTACTTCCACGTGTCATCTTTTGGTAATGCCATATGTCATCCATGTTAGCATTTTTGCCTATTTTTCCAAAAATTCAGAATTCCATAACTTTCTTATATGACATCCGTTTGAGCTCATTCAAGTGTCATTGGAAAGCTATCATCGAGCTCTTAAACATGAGTACATTTTCTCTAGAATTCAAGAACACCAATTTTACTCATTTGTAGAGATCCTCTTGGATCAATTAGTGAAGGCAAATGGCTAACACCATCTTAGGGTTGAATGGTAGCAAGGGAAATCTAGGTCCCCAAGCAAGGTCCAAGGGTTGAATCATAGCGATGCCAATAAAGGACCAATGAAAAGAGGTAAACCAAGGATTGATCAATTAGTAACCGAAGTGAGATCTTAAAGTTGAACCACAACTAGGGCAATGGTGTACTAGTGAAAAGAGAAATCAAGGTCCCAAGTGAGGTCTTAGGATTTCTTATATCAAATTTATTAATGAAAAAAATAAATCTCCCACATTTCTTCCTTATAAAATATAATATAGAATAGAACATATAGTAACGTCTCTCCACCGTCCAAAATGTTTATTATAAGTTTTCAAATTAAAATTCAAAATCATTGCCGCAGGTTTCAAGAAAATCCCCATCGCTTCACAATTCTGGGTTCCGCGTTGAACTTGTTTAGAATGGACCAGGCACATGAAACAACAGAAAGACTTTGAACAAAACACTCACTTTCTCTCAAAAAGGAAAACCATTTGTTTACTTTCCTTGAAATGGAAACTGTCTAAGAACCTGTTAACCGCACCTACCTTCTTTCTCGACGCCTTTCGTCACTATCCATTCTCCCAATGTCAGATCCTCCACATTCAGTCCTCTTTTAAGCACAACCAGACAAGCCCCTAGTGGGAAAAAGCAATCCAGGCATGCATGGCTTCCTTCCCAAATCTATCGCCGTTGGTCTTATCCTAAAGAAAACTGTATTTTTACATTGTCAAGACCGATCATGATTATCCATATTAAATGTTGCCATTGCTTTTGCATCTCGAACACGTTACACAAATTCCTGCGACCTGATCCAATTAAGTTATAAAATGATTTCTTCATTCTCAGATCAATAACTAGTAGTTTGATTTTACAACATTTTCGATCTATGCTCTATACACTTCTCATTGATGAAAACACTTAGACACAACACTTGTCATGCCCATGCTCGCTCCCCCTGTCTTCATGCCTCTTCTCTTCATTTCCATGCCAATTTTTTTTTTCCTCCCCTTTTGACATCAATGGAAAAAGGTGACTTCTCCTTGGGGCTTCTCCCCTTGTCTGTAAGCCTCTAATATCTATTGATGTTTCTCTTCATGGTGCTTCCTTATGTAAATATTTGATAAAAAGTATTAAAAAATCATTCAAGTATTTCATGATTATTGCTGCTCTCCCCTTGTATTACTGTGCCAAATGTCATGTAGATCAATGTGGGGCTGAAACTACTCCTAGTTTCTGTAAAAATTACTCAAAATTATCCCTCAGAAGAGGTTTGGTGAAGACATTTGCAACATGTTCTTTTGTCCCAACATACTCTACCTTGATGTTCTTCTATGTAACTTGTTCCCATAGAAAGTGAAACTTGATCAACATGTTTTTCGTCTTGGAATGCATCACTGCATTCTTAGAGATACTTATAGCACTAGTATTATCACAAAATATCATAATAGGTTTGTCATATTACACCTGTATGTCCTGCAAAGTTTGCTTCATCTAGAGAACATGTATACAACATGTTGCTACTGCAATATACTCTACTTTTGCTGTGGAAAAATATACTAAAGATTGTTTCTTTCTCAACTAGGATACCAAAAAATCACCCAAGTAGAAGGATGCTCCACTTGTACTTCTTGTATCATCAACACTTGCTGCCCAATCCACATCTTTGTATGCAACTAGAGATACATCATTCCCTTTTTGATACCATAATTGATAGTCTTCAGTTGCTTTGAGATCTCTGAATATTCTCTTTACTTCCATAACATGTGCTTCCTTCGGTGCTTCTTGAAATCTTGCAACCTATCCAACTGCTTGCATCACATCCGGTCTCGATGCTGTCACATAGAGTAAACTGTGAATCACCGTTATGTAGAGTCTCTGATCTACATCCTTGGATTTATCATCTTTTCTCAATTTGCAACTAGTCTGCATGGGAGTACTTACGGGCTTGCAATCTATCATTCCAAAATTCTTTAGCATTTATTTTATATACTTGGTCTGGGAGATGAAAATACCTTTATCTTGATGACATCTGCAGAGTCCGAAAAAGAAAGAAAACTAACCAAATAATGACATTTCAAATTCATTATGCATGTCTTTAGAAAAATTCCGACTCATCGTGTCATCATCACTTCCAAAAATAATGTCATCAACATAAACTTCAATCATTAATATACTATATTGATTTACCTTTATGTAGAGATTGTTGTATGCATTGCATTCCCTAAACCCTTGTTGTTGTAGATACCTGTGAAATCTTGAATACCATGCTTTGGGGGCTTGTTTGAGTCCATAAAGTGCCTTCTTCAATATGAAAACATAATATTCCTTTTCTGATAGTAGAAACTCTTCTGGTTGTTCTATGTATACTTCTTCTTCTAGTTCTCCGTTTAGGAAGGTTGATTTTACATCCATATGATATAATTTGATTTTCTTTGAACATGCATAAGCCAAGCTCAGTCTGAATGCTTCCATTCTGGAAACTGGGGAACAAGTTTCTTCAAAATATATTCCTTCAACCTGAGCATATCCCTTGCTTTATTCCCGGTTACCTGTCCATCCTCATTCAACTTGTTTATGAATACCCATTTTGTTCCAATAACGTTCTTATTCTTAGGCCTTGGAACGAGTTCCCATGTTTCATTATGATCTATCTGATCCAATTATTCTTCCATAGCTTCGATCCAGTGTTCATCAATGTTTGCTTCTTCAAAAATGTTGGGTTCAATTGTGGACAATAGTTCTAGATGTCTTTGTTCTGGTGAGCACAATTTTCTTCTAGTTTCAACTCCTTCATCTTTATTCCCAATGATCTGTTTTGGTGGATTATTTTTCTGCACTCGTCGACTAGGAATTTTGGGAGATATCTGAAGATTATGCTGGTCATCTTCCTCTTCCTCTACTTCTGGTTGCTCTTCTCCTTATTCCACTTCTGCTTCTTCTTTCAAATCCTCTTCTCATTCCTGCTTTGCCGAGGCTTTGATTTATTCTTTTGGATTTTTTACACATGTCCCATCAATCTGTACATTGATGCTTTCCACTATTCTATTGAGTCTCAGATTGCAACATTTGTAATCCTTGCTCTTGCTTGAGTACCTGACAAATATTCCTTTATCAACTCGGGAGTCAAATTTTCCAATCCTGTTGCCTTCTCTTTTAATATAACACTTTATTTCAAATACTCTAAAATGGTTCACATTTGTCGGTTTTACTTTCCATAGCACATAAGGAGTCTTATCACTATTACTTCTGAGCATTCTTCTGTTTAGAATTGCTATATGTACTACATGTGCCCAAAATATGTCACCCAACTTGGAATATTTCAACATGGTTCTGGCCATTTCTTGTATTGTCGTGTTATTTCTTTCAACGACTCTGTTTTGTTGAGTTGTCCTGGTTGTTGAGAATTACCTTTTTATTCCATGTTTTCCACAAAAATCCATGAATTATTTCGATGTAAACTCTCCACCATTGTCTGATCTCAAACATTTTATTTTCAAGTCTGTCTATATTTCAACCATCTCTTTGTATATCTTGAAGTGTTCAAATGCCTCTGACTACTTCTTGAGAAATAAAATTGCAGTATTTCTTGTGTGGTCATCAATCAATAATATGAAGTATTGTTCACCATTTAATCATTTTGTTTTGGTTTGTACACATAGATTGGTATGTACAATTTCCAATGGTTTTTTTGTTGAGTACTCCTTTGATTTGAACTTGGTCCTGGTCTATTTTCCCTGAAGAAAATGCTTACATAGAGTATTTGTTGGCTTTGAAATTTCAAGAATTTATTTTAATGTTTCCTTTGTATTGATTTTGACAATATTGTCAAAGTTCACATGACCCATTCTTCTGTGCCAGAGCCAACTTTCATTTTCCTTCCCTAATAAACACCTATCTTTTCTAATTTCATTCAAAACATATATGTTGTTCGGAGTCCTTATCTTTGTTGCCACTAGATTTCCTAATCCTTCTTTCCTAATTTTACATTTCTCTTAGCCAAACTAAAGTGTGTATCCTTGATCACACATTTGAATTACACTTAGCAGATTGTGTTTCACATCTTTGACCAATAAAACATTTTCTTCCATGACATCTTTTCTTCCAAGATTAATTGTTCCTCTACCTATAATTTTATTTGAATGATTATTGCCAAATGAAACTGATCCATCTCTTTATTTCTTCAGAGTTAGAAACTTGTTCTTGTCACCTATCATATGCTTCGAACAACCATTGTCAACATACCAATCACTTTTCCTATGTTTGGATTGTAGAGAAAGCGAGCATTGATTCTATTTTCTTTTCCATATCTCTCGTGGTTTCGATATCTCATTGTTAATGTTCTTCTTTGATTCCTTGGGTGGAATAGTCAATGTACAATTATTCACTATGTGTCCAAAATTGTTACATTTGTAGCATTCTACTTCATTGCTCAATGAACCAAAACTGCTTTGGTTTATGCAATATGCTTCATAATATTTTATGGGGTAACTTTTATTTAAGTACCCTGCATAGTTGTTTCAGTTCTTGGCATAGGCTCTGCAGTTTACAACTTTATGTCCAAAATTAGCACAATTAAAACAATGAACATAAAAGAATATTTGATATCTGTGAGTGGATGATCTTCTTTGCGATGCACTCCTTTTGAATTCATCTTCTTGAGTCTTCTTTATTTTTGGAATGTTCTTCTTTGGGGACTTTCATTCTTCCTTCTTGACAAAATCTCTGACAATCTCTACATAGATTATTTTTTCTGCTTCCTATTTTGTTGTCTTGGAGCTTGATCCTTTCTCATTTTGTACTTGATTGTATCCTAGTTTGGACCTGTCAATGGATAGTATTTGACTGCTGATGATTTGATCCAATATTTTGGTTCTCTTCTGCTGCATATATTTCTTCTAAAGATCTTTCCTTAAAGAGACTATTTCTCCTTCCAAGATTCCAATCTATTTCTCCTTTTCTTCTAAATGACTTTTAAGTATTTCCTCAATTCTTATTTCTACTTCTATTTGGATTTTTAGACTCTTGATCATCTTCTTGATTTCTTTAGATTTGGGATTACGAGATCCCTCTTTCATTTTTAACTCTGCCTTGAGTGACTTGTTTTTCTTTCTTTCTTTCCTAATTTTTTCTAATGCATTAATTAGCTCTGCTCTAAGATCGACTTCACCTTCTTCTTTGAAATCATCTTCTACTGCCATGAAGAGTACTATTTATGAATAATTGTTAGTATCATTATCCTCCTCATTTGATGAGGAACTGTCTTCCTTTGAGTAGAAACTTTTCTTGAAGTATTTCCTTTTGTTTATTCTCTTGTTTCCCTTTTGATATTTCTTTTCCCTTTTAGAAGCTTATTCTTCATCACTATCTTTATTCTTATGAGGAAATTTAGAAGAAAAAGGACCAATACCACCACAATTAAAACATTTCAATGGAATCATACCTTTATAATTTCCAATTCCTTTCTTTAATTTCCTTATGAAGTTAGCCATCTCTTCATCTGCGTCTGGATCATAACTACAACTTGGTTTTGAATTTTTCTTGTTCTTCTTCTTTGTCATCTTGGCTTCCTTGAAAAATGTTCCTTTGTGACTTGGTTCTCTTGTTTTTATTCTCATTTCATAGGATGTAAATGTTCCATGTAGCTCATCCATTCTCAATGTACCAATATCTACTCTTTCATCTAGGACTGATATTTTAGGATAAAATCTCATAGGAAGAGACCTTAATACCTTTTGAACAACCATTGATTCATCAAATTCTACTCCTAATCCATTAATAGTGTTAACTATTTCGTCAACTCACATAAGGTAGGATGCAATGTCTTCATCTTCCTTCATCTTCAATTGTTCGAACTTAGCTCTAAATATTTGAAGCTGAGCTTCCTTAACTTTTGAATCTCCTTCATAAATATTTTGGAGTTTATCCCAAATATCCTTTGTAATGTCAAAATGAATAACCTTGACAAATACTGAATCAACTAGACTGCTCAGAATAGTACATTTATCCTTTGAGTTGTTTTCGTTGAGTTTATTTCCATCTTTGTCGGTTGGGGGAGTGGCTGGTGTTGTATACCCATCTACTACTGATTGCCAAACACCAAATCTCTGTGCATGTAAAAAGGTTTTCATCCTTTTATTCCAGAAGGTATAGTTACGACCATCAAACATTGGTGCTCCAATATTAGCATTTTCCATGATATCCTTCCAGTGGTTAGATTGATTCCTGAAGTACCTACTATGATACCAATTGTTGGAATACTGAGAGGGGGGCGTGAATCATTATGAGCACAATTAATAATTTTAATCACAATATAAAATATCCAATAAATATCATGAGCATTCAATATATCATCAACACCATAATTCAATGCATAGACATCACATAAACACATTACAACATAATTTTACGTGGAAAACCAATGCAGGAAAAAACTAAAAAATGTTTTTCTTATTTATCAAAGACTACATTCATTGGAAGCACCAAGTTCCTATTTCTCCAACTACAAATAGAAGGGGGCTCCAACCCCCTATTTATTGGCTGCAACCTGAAGGAATCTTCGACTCCCTAATTTACCAACTCCAACCAGAAGGAGGCTACAACCCCATTTTATTTCCATGTCCAACTGCCCTGAAATATAAATGTAGACCAATCTGTCACTACCTCTGTCGTTGTAACTGATAACTTATTGTTGTTGTTGTTTCTGATAATTTTTTCATTGTTACTAATTTCGATATCTCATCAACACTGCAAACACACTTACCTCATACCAAGATCCACAAGAGAGTTTTCTAAAACAAATGCTTATGAATCACTAAGACATATTTGTTCCTGATTTCTTCAGAATACACACCCTAACATACACATGAAGACATATATGTTCCCGATTTCTTCAGAATACAAACCCTAACATACACATGAAGGCATACCTTCAACGTGTAACTGACCTGAGTTTTAGATCTCTCATATTCAACAAATTTTCTTCATAGGTCAGCGACCCTTACACTATCTTCTTGTAGATGTCCACACTTTTCCCCATTGCAGCTCACAGATGTCCGTGCTTTTCCTCCTGAAACCAACAACTTTACTCAAATAACCGAGATCTCTAACTTTTTCTCTATACGCTCGGCTCTTGCAAACTTATTTCATCACCGGACTTCGCTGAATCCAACTTATTAGCTTTAAATATGCTAATTAGTATTCACATAAGTGATATTCAATTGAATCTTCTCTGTGTTTTAATGATGATCCCATGATGACATGAAAATGACATGAAACTTATTAACTTATGTTTACAATTACTTTAACATGCAACTGACATGCAACTTGTTAACTTTTGTTTACAACTACTCTACTTTGACATGCAACTTGTTAACTTCCTTTTCAAGGGTTGACATCAATGAAAACCAATCTTTCAACAATTCAATGACAACCAATCTTTCAACAACTAATCTTTCAACAATCTCCCCCTTTGGCATTGATGGAAAAACTTAGAGACAACACTTCACATGCTCATGCTAGATCCCCTATCTTCATGCCTCTTCTCTTAGTTTCCATGCCTCTGTTTTTCTCTCCCCCTTTGACATCAATGGAAAAGGGTGAATTCTCCTTGGGGTTGCTCCCCCTATATATAAGCCTCCGATCTCTATTGATGTTTCTCTTCATGGTGCTTCCTCATGTAAATATTTGATAAAAAGCATTAAAAAAGAAATCAAGTCTTTCATGATTACTGCTGCTCTCCCCCTATCTTACTTTTCCAACTGCCATGTAGATCATTGTGGGGATGAAACTACTCTTAGTTTCTATCGAAAATACTCAAAATTCTCCCTCCGAAGAGGTTTGGTGAAGATATATGTAGTCTGTTATTTTGTCCCAACATACACTAACTTGATGTTCTTCTCTATAACTTGTTCCCATAGAAAGTGAAACTTGATTAGAATGTGTTTTATCTTGGAATGCATCACTGGATTCTTAGAGATACTTATAGCACTGGTATTATAACAAAATATCAGAATAGGTTCATCATATTCCACCTATGTGTCCTGCAAAGTTTGCTTCATCCAGAGAACCTGTGTACAACATGTTGTTGATGCAATATACTCTGCTTTTGCTGTGGGCAATGATACTGAAGATTGTTTCTTGCTCAACCAGGATACTAGGAGATCACCCAAGTAGAAGATTGTTCCACTTGTACTTCTTCTATCATCAACACTTCCTACCCAATTCGCATATGTGTATGCAACTAGACATAAATCATTCCCTTTTGGATACCATAATCCATATTCTTCATGCATGAAGTTAAGACACTGATACCTAGTTGCAATTTTACCTCATGCCCAGAAGATACTTGGTTTTCTTATATTAACATAGTTTATCTTTTTTTAATCCAAAAATTGTAAAATACTAATTATAGCATACATAATATGTATTTTGATTATAAAATATTTGGATAAAAATTGAAAATCTAACATTAATATCATAAGTAATATATTTGAAAAATGGGCATGAGTAAGTTGGTGATCTGAAATCCACTGACTTGATTTGAAAAATTATAAGTGTGAATTATCTTGTAGTATTCCAGATATAAAATGGTATGCAAAACAAAAATATTTTAGCATATAAATGGTAGAGAAACAATGATATAACCAAAACAATACCAGAATAAAACTAGAATAACACCAGAAAGAGCACCTTGATTAATGATAGCAATGTTCACTTTCCTCTTCGAGGGGGAAACCTCCAACAGAGCAGAGCTCTATTACCATAATCTACAAGACAAGATTTTTCATACCCTCTACTCCTATTTATACTAAATCTATCTATCCAAAAGAACAATGTAGAGAAATGTCCTTCTAGAAGAGGAATCTTCTATTAGTTCTTCTTACATTTGACTTATTCTTCTTTATTGCTAGGCCTTATTAATATTGGCCTTTATTACATGGAATTATATTAGTCTACCTATGTGAGGGGTTAGGGAGGTTAGGTCCCTAACATTCCCTCCCCCTTGAATACCATCCTTCTCCTCAAGGACTAAGATGAGGAATTGTTGTAGAATGGTGGACAACTCCTAGGTGGCATCTTCTGGAGTTGTATATTTCCATTGGACTAACACTTACTTGATGGTGCACTGACGTAGACAACACTTTTGTTGGGATAAGAATTCTTGTGGTTACAACCATATGGAACCTTCTTCATCCAAATCAGGGAGACTAGTTTGAGTTTGGCACTTAGTTCCAATCACCTTCTTTAAGAAAGAAACATGAAAAATAGGATGGAGCTTTGACTGGCTGGGTAGAGATAACTGATAGGCCACCGATCCTACATGCTTGAGCACTGTATAAGGACCATAAAATTTGAGCGCAATTTTATGAAAATGTTCATCTTTGAGTGAAGTGTTCTTATAAGGTTGTTGTCGAAGAAACACCTGGTCCCCTTCAACAAAATGGCATTCATAATGACCTTGATTTGCTTGTTGCTTCATGCGATTTTGAGCCATGACCAAATTGTCTTTGGGGGCATGAAGAATATCCTCTCAAACTATAAGATTTTTTTTCAACTTCCTGAACCTTCTAGACCCCTGAAAAATATGAGAGAACCGATGGGGGATTTTGGCCATAGATTGTTTCAAAAGCAGTCATGCGAGTAGTTGTATGGTAAAATGTGTTGTACCACCATTCAACTAGGAGTAACCATTGAGCCCATTGATTTTTCCTCTCATATGCAAAACACCTCAAATATGTTTCCAAACACTTGTTGAGAACTTCAGTCTGACCATCCATTTGGGGTTGATAAGCAGTGCTGAGATGCAATTGGGTGCCCTGTAGCTTGAACAATTCTTGAAAAAAATTGTTGGTGAAAGTGGGGTCTCTATCAGAGACAATAGAATTAGGCATGCCATGAAACTTGAAGATATTGTCCATGAATATTTGAACCATTATGGAGGCTATGAATGGGTGTTGAAGAGAATAAAAATGAGCATATTTTGAGAGACGATATACGACCACCATGATGACTGACTTATTTATCGATTTAGGTAATCCCACGATGGAATCCATAGAAATATATTGCCAAATAACAGGGGGAATCAGAAGTGGTTGGAGTGTTCCCAGAACTTTGACATTTTATCCCTTGTTGTGTTGACAGACCTCACATTCAGCCACAAAAGTGCAACCATCCTATTTCATACCATCCCCAAAAAAGGAATGTTTGACCCGTTCATAGGTTTTGGTAAACCCTGAATTCCCGGCTATGTGTGAGGCATGAAGTTCAGAAAGCACTGTGGATTTAAGTTGTGATTGCTTACATAAATACAAATGGACTTTGTAGATAAGCTCTTCATTGTGCCAAGAGTACCCTGGAGAAATTGAAGAATTGTGTTGCAATTAGTGGAGCATGCTATAATTTTTGGGGTCTTACAACCATTCTTGACAAACAACTTGGAGCCAATTTGTTACAGTGAAGGAGAGGGAGAAAAGGGACCTGTCTTCTTCATATTTATGGGAAAGAGCATCGACCACTACATTTTCCTTTCCCTTCTTGTAAACGATCTCATAATCATATCCAAATAGATTGGTCACCCATTTTTGTTGCACCGGGGATCAAATTCGTTGTTACAGGAAATATTTGAGACTCTGATGATCAGTTTTGATTTGGAATCGCTGACCCAATAAATAAGGACGCCAGAAATCCACAACATGAAGAATAGCTAACATTTCCTTTTCATAAATGTATTAGACAAAATATCTCTTTGAAAGTTGTTTTCTAGTGAAGGCCAAAGGCCTGCCATCTTGCATGAGGATAACTCCAATTCCTTTCCTGGAAGCATCACATTCCAATACAAATTTCTTTGTGAAGTCTGGAAGTGCTATGACATGGGTCATGCACATAACATTTTTCAAGGCTTGGAAGGCATGATCTGTTGCTGAAGTCCAAGTGAAATCATTCTTTTAAGGAGAGAAGTGAGAGGAGCTACACTTTTTCCATAATTCTAAACAAACTTCCTATAATAGCTCGTTAAACCTAGAAAACCATGCAAGCTTTTAATAGTTTTAGGGTGAGGCCAATCCTGCATATATTCAATTTTATTTGGATCCACTCGGACACCATCCTTGCCAATAAAATGACCTAGGTATTCCACGTTTGAAGCATCAAAGGCACATTTAGATTGTTTGAGGAAAAGTTGGTGCTTAGAGAGTAGATGGAGAACTTGATTCACATGGGAGAGAAGGGATGACCAAGTTTTACTATAGATGAGAATATCATCAAAGAAAACTAAGACAAGATGATGAAGAAAGGATGGAAGACATGATTCATAAAACTTTGGAAAGTGGAAGGAGCATTACACAATCCAAAGGGAATTACCAAGAATTCATAATGACCCTCATGAGTGTGAAATGCAGTCTTGGGAATGTCTTCTTCTTTCATACTGATATGGTGGTAGCTAGAATGTAGATCCAGTTTGGTGAAGTATTGAGCACCACTCAATTCATACAAGAGGTCATCAATGACAGGAATGGGGAAATTGTCTTTTATTGTGAGTTAGTTGAGGGCACAGAAATCAAGACACATGTGCCAAGTACCTTCTTTATTGAGTACCATGACCTCGAGGGATAAGGGCTAGTATTGGTATGAATAACACCTGCTTCTAGAAATTCATGAACAATTTTCTCAATTTCATTCTTCTGGGACAGTTTCATTCTTCTGGGAAAAGGCATGAAAATAAGGCCGAACATTGGGAGGAAGATTTTTGGGATGAGAGGGATGGAATGACCATGGACTCTGCGGGAAGGGGGAAGTTCTTTGGGAGTGGTAAAAACAACTTGGTGGTGGGAGAGGATAGATTGGAGGTTGGGATGCATAGAAGGTGTCTCAACAACATGAATGGAGTGGATTTGGGTTATAATGCCTCAATGACCTTTTTTGAGGATCTTTTCCATGCAATGGGAACTAATGATCTCAGGGGAGCTTGTTTTGATGCCTTAGAACTTATATTATTGTCCCTCCTGTTGGAATTGCATGCTTAGTTCCTTAAAATCCATGAGAATGGGACCTAGAGTGCATAATCATTCGACACCAAGAACAATGTCACAACCACCCATGTCTATAGAAAACATATGGGATTTCAGGTGATATTGACCAATTTGGAGTCTCACATTTTCACATCGTCCCCCACATTTCATGGAATCGCCATTGGCAATCATGATTTGAAAATTATTGACGACATAGATGTGATAATTGACTTCTTGGGAAATTAGGCGATGAATAAAATTATGGGTGATACCACTGTCCATAAGAATGATGACTTTCCTATTTTTGATGTAACCAATTAACTTGAGAGTCTAGGGAGCAGAGAAGCCAGTTAGGGAATTAAGTGAAATCACCGGGTCAACGTCTAGTGGATCAGAGGGTGGGGTCAGATTACATGGTGGTGGTAGTTCCTCCACAGGCATAACAACAACATCTTCTTCAGAAATATCCTCAATCACAACCATAAAAAGCTTATGTTCCTTACACTTGTGCCCGCGAAAATATTTTTCATCACAATTATAACAGAGAACCTTGAGTTGACGTTCAACCATTTTATCCATAGTTAATTTCTGGATCTTGAGGGGAGTTGCAGGAGGGGCATAATTGGTGGGTTTAGGGCAAGGAGGAAAGGAGGGTTTGTGGTTCTGGGAGGATACAATCTGTTGTGCTTCCTTGGCTCATTGAGTAGCTTCTAACCAAGTCTAGGGGTGTTCCATGAGAACATGGGCACAAATTTAATCTTTGAGACCACTGATAAATCATTTACTAAAGAAAGCATCTGACATGCCCTCCGTTCTAAAATCCAAGTTCTCAAATGTGACAATAAAGTCTTCCATTGTCCCATACCGCTTTAACTTGGTTAAACGGACTAAATGGTGGGTGTCAGAGTCAAAGTGGTCATAAATTTTGGACACAAATTGTGTCCAAGCAACATACCCTTAGCGTGCATTTTTTCTCCATTTCCACCATTGCCATCATTTTGGATCCAGATGTAGGACACCATAACGAAGCTTGGATAAATAATCAGTAATGCCATGGAAAGAGAAATAATGTTTCGTTTGGGTGACCCAACATGTAGGATCTAATCCATCAAATTTATTCACCTCAATTCTGGGAGGGCGAAGGTCTCGAGAAAAGTGGGTAGTATTAGGACCTTGGTAATGGGAAGAGTCATGGTCATCCTGATAAGATGGTTGTTAAGAAGAGGAAGGGTTCTGGGACCGACCCATGAAGTGTTCAAAGGTAGCTTTGAGGTCTTTGAGGTAGGCACATTATTCCTGGAGGACCTCAATAGACAAATTGATTGAGCTAAGGTTGTCATTGATATTCTTGATGTCTTCCTTGTTCTAGTGGGTGTCAACAATCAAGGTATTGAGTTCTTGGGATCGTGTGGTATCCATTTGGAAAAATGGGCAGGAAAATGGTATAGGGGAAACACAAGGGGTCTAAAGGGGTGGGTGGGACCATTGAGAAGAAGGGTGTCAAATGATTGGTACCACTACGATCAGGGAGAAAAGGGGGATCCAATAGGATAGGGGCCAAATAAGGGTGTCAGAAAAGAGTTGGGTCCCAAAAAAAAAATTGTGTTAAAAATGATAAGTATCACTGGAATCGGGGCGAAGAGAGAACCTAGTAGGATAGGTCCCAAATACGTGTGCTGATGGGACCACTATACTCTTTTTTTTTTGTTACTCCCGTAGAGTTATACTCCGGCCTAAATAATATTGCAGTGACGAAATGTCCAAATGTTTAATAGGAAGAAATGTGTAGTAATTTCGCAACCAGAATGCATAAGGCATAGTTGCACGACAATATATCTTGTCTGTTCTATTTTTGTTTCTGTCCCCAGGGGTAGGATATTCAGGGTTTCTACAGACAAAGGTTTTCCCTGTGCTATAGCTCTCTGATATATGTGCGGGGTCCAATAGTAGTACTCGGCCCAATATCTCAGAGCACCAACCAAGGAGGCTAGACCGTGCCCTTGTAGATTCTAACCTTGTACAATATCTACTGCAAACAAATATTCAGTAAAAGAACAGAAAACATACAATGGAAAATACAAACATTACACAGATATTTTTCCCTTGGAAACCCAAACCAGGAAAACCAACATATTCTATATTCATTCATGTGTGATACATTGTTTACAATAAAATATACATATAGGAGCCAGCGACATCCGAAACTCTAACCCAATGACCTGGATTAGTCCAAAACCCTAATTCCTTAACTGAAAATAGAAAACCATCAGCAAAAACCATGTGCCGAAAAACCACCTAAATACGTGACATGTTTCCCGAGGCAGGTGACACGTTTCCTAAGGCAGGTGACACTACTACTCATGCAAAGAATATAACACATACCCAATAACCCTTAGTCGTACTACCCGACTACCCAGGTACTAGAGAGTATCTTCTCGAGTGTTGTTCTCGGTGGCACTATAGCAGTCAGGTGGTCGATCAATTTATTTATGGAGGGCTTTAGGATATCTAGGTTGATCCGTATACAGGTGTTGTTTGATGCACTACCACTCGAAGGGGTACCAATAGGGGTTACAAGGGTGGCCAATAGATGTGCGCTTTAAAACCACTTGTAGTTCTTGCGTGTATTCTTCCCTGAACACAAATTTATGCACTGAATGACATATCTCTGTAGCTTTAAGACGTTGGAATACGTCTCTACCCTGAAAAAATTTTAACCCACAATTATCTGCCGAGGAAGGTGCTCTGATACCACTTGTAGTATTCTAGATATAAAATAGTATGCAGAGCATAAATATTTTAGCATAGAAATGGAAGAGAAACAATGATATAACTAGAACAATACCATAATAACACCAGAAAGAGCACCTTGATTAATGATAGCAATGTTCACTTGCCTCTTCGAGGGGGCAACCTCCAGCAGAGCAGAGATCTATTACAATAGTCTCCAAGACAAGATTTCTCCTACCATCTACTTCTATTTATACTAAAACTATCTATCCAAAAGAACAATCTAGAGAAAGGTCCTTCTAGAAGCAAAATCTTCTATTAGGTCTTCTTACATTTGAATTATTTTTCCTTATTGCTAGGCATTATTAATATTGGCATTTATTACATGGAATTATATTATTCTACCTACGTGAGGGGTTAGGGAGGTTAGGTCCCTAACATATCTTAGCTCAATTTTTAAAGCATTCAATGAATAATTGAAAAGCTAAATTGAAGAAAAAAACAATATAATCAAAGACAAAAAGACATAAGCAAGTTGATAACGAAGTTCACCCATCTTGGGCTATGTCTCCAAGCCCGCTTCAAATACACAACCGCTCCATTAATGATGTCAGATGCTTAATTGTATCAAATGGTCTCCAACCTACACAAAATTTGTCTTTGGCCTCTTTAGGAAGGCTGCAACATGCTTTGGAACAACTTTCCCTTCTGTTCCTATGGTAAAAAAGGCTTGAAAATGATTGGTCCTTCAATTATACAGGAAACACATTTGTATAATAATGAATACTTAGCAAAAAACTTTCAACGACAAGCCATTGATCTGCTGCAAATGGTTTAATAGCCTAGCAAAACCTCTCTCCACTCTTGGTTAGCCAACATTTGTCTTACAAAACCCACTTCTTCAAAGTTTTATGAAGGGAAAACTTTTGCATATAAACAATTTTGCAACAATTACTTTGCAAATTCGCACTTGTTGGGATTTCAGGCTATACAAAATATTTGTAGTTTAAATAATTAAATATTTTCATGCCTTTAAAAGGCATATGTTGTGGCATAGTGGTTAATCCACCAGTTGTTTGGGTGGAGGTCACGGGGTCAAGCCCGTGGACCTCCCCCTTTGGCATATATTTACAACAAACCACAAATAATATATTTGCGGCTATCCATAATAAGATTCGCCCACGATATGTTGGTTAATTTGTTGGTTTCTCGCGGTAAGGTTGGGGGTTTGATCCACTCGCCTGCCGGTTTCAGAATTGATAATGCCCTTTTTGGAAAATTTGGCCTGCCACGTGGTGGCCTCTGATTGGCTCAAGTGGATGCCACGCCCCTTACACAGTCAATTGTTTGCATCATCTTTCCATGCCATCCTGCCATGTCATCAACCATACTGTCCAATCAATCTGCCATGTCATCAATTGTATTGTCCCATCTGCACACCACGTCAACATTCATACATCCTAGTCAACATGCCATGTTAGCATCCGTACGATCTAGTAAACATGCCACGCCAACATTCATTCAAGTCATACTACAACATGTCATATCTGTACTTCCACGTGTCATCATTGTACTGCCATGTGTCAACTTTTGGTAATTCCACGTGTCATCCTTGTTAGCATTTTTGCCTATTTTTCAAAAAAAATAGAATGCCATAACTTTCTCATACGACGTCCGTTTGAGCCCGTTCAAGAGTCATTGGAAATATCTCATCGAGCTCTTCAACATGAATACATTTTCTCAATATTTCAAGAACATTAGTTTTACTCAGTTGTAGAGATCCTCATAGATCAATTAGTGACGACAAATGGCTAACAACATCTTAGGGCTGAATGGTAGCAAGGGAAATCTAGGTCCCCAAGCAAGGTCCAAGGGTTGAATCATAGCGAGGCCAATCAAGGACCAATGAAAAGAGGTAAACCAAGGATTGATCAATTGAGAAACCAAGTGAGATCTTAAAGTTGAACCACAACTAGGGCAATGGTGTACTAGTGAAAAGAGCAATCAAGGCCCCAAGTGAGGTCTTAGGATTTCTTATATCAAATTTATTAATGAAAAAAAAAATCTCCCACATTTCTTCCTTATAAAATATAATATAGAATATAACATATAGTAACATCTCTCCACCATCCAAAATGTTTATTATAAGTTTTCAAAATAAAATTCAAAATCGTTGCCAGCAGGTTTCAAGAAAATCCCCGTCACTTCACAATTTCGGGTTCCGTGCTGAACCTGTTTAGCACGGACTAGGCACAGGAAACAACACAAGACTTTGAACGAAATGCTCACTTTCTCTCAAAAAGGAAAACCGTCTGTTTACATTCCTTGAAATGGAAACTGTCCAAGAACCTGTTAATTGCGCCTACCTTCTTTCTCGATGCCTTTCATCACTATCCATTCTCCCAATGTTATATCCTCCACATTCACTCCTCTTTTAAGCACAACCAGACAAACCCCCAGTGGGAAAAAACATGCCAGGCATGCAAGGCTGCCTTCCCAAATCTGTCGCCGTTGTTCTTATCCTATTGTATACCCATCTACTATTGTATATGGTGTTGTATACCCATCTACTATTGATTTTCAAACATCAAATATCTGTGCATGTAAAAAGGTTTTCATCCTTTTATTCCAGAAGATATAGTTTTGACTGTCAAACACTGGTGCTCCAATATTAGAAGTTAGTGCATTTCATGATCTCCTTCCAGTTGTTAGACTGCATCCTGAAGGACCTACTTTGATACCAATTGTTGGAATACTGAGAGGGAGGGGGTGAATCAGTATGAACACAATTAGTACTTTTAATCACAACATAAAATCTCCAATAAATATTATGAGCATTCAATATATCATCAACACCATAATTCAATGCATAGACATCACATAAACACAATACATTAGAATTTTATGTGGAAACCCAATGCAGGAGAAAACCACATAATGCTTTTCTTATTTATCAAAGAGTACATTCATTGGAAGCACCAACTTCCTATTTCTCCAGCTACAACTGGAAGGAGGCTCCAACCCCCTATTTATAGGCTGCAACCTGAAGGAATCTTCGACTCCCTAATTTATTGGCTCCAACCGGAAGGAGGCTACAACCCTCTTTCCTTGCCTCGTCCAAATGTCCTGAAATATAAATGTAGACCAATCTATCACTACCTCTGTCATTGTAACTGATAACTTGTTATTACTGATGTTTTTGATACTTCTGTTGTTGCTACTGATTTCGATACCTCATCAAGACTGTAACCACACTCATCTCATACCAAGATCCACAAGAGAGTTCTCCAAATAAAATGCTTATGAATCACTAAGACATATATATTCTTGATTTCTTCAGAATACACACCCTAACATACATAGGAGGACATACTTTCAACCTGTAGCTGACCTAAGTTTTAGATCTCTGATCTTCAACAAATTTTCTTCATAGGTCCACGACCCTTACATTGTCTGCTCGCAGATGTCTGCACTTTTCCCCATTGCAACTCACATATGTCTGCGCTTTTCCTCCTGAAACTCGTATATTTACTCAAAGAACATGGATCTCTAAACTTTTCTCTGTACACTCGGCTTCTGCAAACTTCTTTCATCACTGGACTTCGCTGACTCGAGCTTACTAGCTTCATATATGTTAATTAGTATTCACATAAGTGATATTCAATTTGACTATTCTCTATGTTTTAATGATGATCTCATGATGACATGCAACTGACATGCAACTTGTTAACGTCTGTTTATAGTTACTTTAACATGCAACTGACATGCAACTTGTTAACTTCTATTTACAACTACTTTACTTTGACATGCAACTTGTTAACTTCTTGTTCAAGGGTTGACATCAATTACAACCAATCTTTCAACAGTTCAATGACAACCAATATTTCAACACCTAATCTTTCATCAACTCCCCCCTTTGGCATTGATGACAACACTTAGACACAACACTTATCATGCTCATGCTGGCTACCCCTGTCTTCATGCCTCTTCTCTTCGTTTCCACGCCTCTGCTTTTCTCTCCCTCTTTGACATCAATGGCAAAGGGTGACTTCTCCTTGGGGATGCTCCTGCTGTTTATAAGCCTCCAATCTCTATTGATGTTTCTCTTCATGGTGCTTCCTCGTGTAAATATTTGATAACAAACATTCAAAAAACATTCAAGTCTTTCATGATTACTACTGCTCTCCCCATGTCTTACTATGCCAACTTCCATGTATATCACTATGGGGCTGAAACTACTCCTAGTTTCTGTCGAAAATACTCAAAATTTTTCCTCGGAAGAGGTTTGGTGAAGATATTTGCAATTTTCTCTTTTATCCCAACATACACTACCTTGATATTCTTCTTTGTAACTTCTTCCCATAGAAAGTGAAACTTGATCGAAATGTGCTTCGTCTTGGAATGCATCACTGGATTCTTAGAGATACTTATAACACTAATATTATCACAGAATATCATATTAGGCTCATCATATTCCACTTGTATGTCCTGCAAAGTTTGCTTCATCCAGAGAACCTGTGTACAACATGTTGTTGATGCAATATACTCTGCTTCTGTTGTGGACAACGACACTGAAGACTATTTCTTTCTCAACCAGGATACCAGAAAATCACCCAAGTAGAAGGTTGTTCCACTTGTACTTCTTTTTATCATCAACACTTCATGCCCAATCCACATCTGTGTATGCAACTAGAGATAAATCATTCCCTTTTAGATACCATAATCCATAGTCTTCATGCATGAAGTCAAGACACTGATACCTAGTTGCAATTTTACCTCATACCCAAAAGATACTTGGTCTTCTTATATTAACACAATTTATCTTTTTTTATCCAAAAATTGTAAAATACTAATTATAGCATACATAATATGTATTTTGATTATAAAATATTTGGATAAAAATTGAAAATATAGCATTAATATCATAAGTAATATATTTGAAAAATGGGCATGAGTAAGTTGGTGATCTAAAATCCACTGACTTGATTTGAACAATTATAAGTGTGAATTATCTTAGCTCAATTTTTAAATCATTCAATGAACAATTGAAAAGCTAAATTGAAGAAAAGAACAACATAATCAAAGACAAAAAGACATAAGCAAGTTGATAATGGAGTTCACTCATCTTGGGCTATGTCTTCGAGCCTGCTTTAACTGCGCAACCGCTCCATTAATGATGTCAAATGCTTAATTACATCAAATGGTCTCCAACCTACACAAAATCTGTCTTTGGCCTCTTTAGGAAGGTTGCAACATGCTTGGGAATAACTTTGCCTTCTCTTCCTACAGTAAAAAAAGGATTGAAAATGCTTGGTCCTTCAATTATACAAGAACCACATATGTATAATAATGAATACTCAGCAAACACCTTTCAATGACGAGCCACTGATATGCTGCAAATGATTTACTAGCCTAGCAATACCTCTCTTCATTTGGCTTACAAAACCCACTTCTTCAAAGTTTTATGCAGGAAAAACTTCCGCATATAAACAATTCTGCAACAATTTATTTGCAAATTCACACTTGTTGGGATTTCGGGCTATATAAAATTTTTGTAGTTTAAATAATTAAATCTTTGCATGCCTTAACAAGGCATATGTTGTGGCATAGTGGTTAATCCACCAATTGTTTCGGTGGAGGTCGTGGGGCCAAGCCCGCATACCTCCCCCTTTGGCGTATATTTACAACAAACAACCTTGAATAATATATTTATGGTTATCCATAATAAGATCCGCCCGTGGTATGTTGGTTAAATAGTTGGTTTGCTGTGGTGAGGTTGGGGGTTCGATCCACCCGCCCGACGGTTTCAAAATTGATAAGTCCCTTTTGGGAAAATCTGGCCTGCCACGCAGTAGCCTCTGATTGGCTCACATGGAGGCCACGTCCCTACACAGTCAACCGTATGCGTCAACCTGCCACGCCAGCCTGCCATGTCATCAGCCATACTGTCAAGTCAACTTGCCACGTCATCAACCGTATTGTCTCATCCGCACACCACGTCAACATTTGTACATCCTAGTCAACATGCTATGTCAACATCTGTACAGTCCAGTCAACATGCTACATCAACATCCATTCAGGTCGTACTGCAATGTGTCATGTTCGCACTTCCACGTGTCATCACCGTACTGCCACGTGTCATCCTTGTTAGCATTTTTGCCTATTTGTCCAAAAAATCAAAATGCCATAACTTTCTCATACGACGTACGTTTGATGCAAGATACCAGATATATAAAATATGCAGAACATAAACGAAATGCTAGA
>SNQJ01S0095316.1:17175-31921 GCA_010110895.2 Picea sitchensis | reverse complement strand
ATAGATCTAATATCTCTGTTTGCTTTAAATCTGCTGTATATCTACTCTGCTGTTATATATCTAAAGAGCTTTCTGATCATTGTTTGAGATCTGGTTTTGTTGCTTATAGTTTGAGTTCACTATAGCATTTGAATAAAGCATTGCCTACCTCTTAAGATCTGAGATTAATCCTTCACTGCTGTCTATTGATATATATGCGGTCCTTGCTTCAGATCTAGAGTTGTCTTGTTCTAAATTTAAAAAGTGACTGCTGTTTTCAATTTACCCTAATATTCTAACAATAACACAACAAAGTTTATATCATTAGTAAATACAAACATATAGGCCAACAACTACACTATTGCTAAACCTAGTTAAGTAAACAAAATTTACCCAAGCAAATATTCAATATTCCACAGAAAACATTGAAAGAAAGAACAAGATCACCTCACAGTAGAATGGAACACCAAGACAAAATATCGTACTCCACGATTCCTCTAAAGCTTTTCTCTATTACCAAAGGGAGAGGTTGTAGCAACAAAATTGCTCCAAGCTCTCCAAGAACAAATGAAATGGAAGCAAGATGAACATTGAGACAGAGAGAGATGGTACGAAAATGGTAGGATAACAATACTCAAGAGAATGGTGAGAAATGAGTGAGTGAGGGGTTCTATTTATACAATGAGAGGCAAAGTGACCCCTCTTGTATGTTTGCCAAATCTCAAAACCCAAGCCAAAGATGAGATCCAAGGAAGGAGGGCGCAAGCTTTTAGTTTTAGACAGGATTAGAAAGGTGGAAGTGTGTGGGACTGAGTTGGACACACTCCAAGGTGATGTGGGAAGGCTAGGAAGGGCGCACCTCATGAGGGAGGGGCCCACGACTTGTTTTAAAGTGGGTTTCTACTTTTTGCTTGAGAAGGGGCACAACTCCCAATGGGGGCGTGAGCTTTTGAGTGAGGTGGGTCCAAGGGGGTGTGTAAAGGTAGGGAAAGGGGTTGGGTAGGTTAGGATATATCTCTCTCATCATTATTTACCTTTACTTTACTCCATTTACTCAGTTATTACAAAATTTACATTTATGATTTTTCCCATGTCATGGTTTAGCAATTAAAATTGCTTTTATTCTGACTAAGACTCCTTGTGGACACACACCTAGCAAAAGTTGTTCGAATGAGCTGAATCTTGGTCCAAGGGTGTAGGGGGTGTCATTCCATTTCTTTTGAGCACACATACCCCTATCAAAAACCCAAGGACCTAGTTTTTACAATATTTATCAAAAATTAATTAATTAATTAAATTTCCAACCTTAGAAAATTTTAATTATTTAAAAAAAAACCTATCTAGACTCGACGGAATTCTGCGAAACTTTTTGAGCCGTCTTACATGGTCATTTACATCATTCCTAAACACTATCCACCAGATGATGAATCCATTAAGATGCCTTTCACCACTTTGGAGGATTTATTAATAGTGGGAGTGAAAAACTCGAGGGAAATTAATAAGGCTAGTTAGGCCAAATTAATAACTTGAGGATAAAAAACACTCAGTGAAAGGAACTCTCCTAATGAAGAAATCCTAAGGTAGGTGAACTAACTATGATCTATGCAGACCTATTACATTATTATCCCACGCATGGGAGCGAAAATTCCATTTACAAAAATATGTGTTGTAGGCAAAATTGCCCTGTAGAACCAAATAGTCTCTGACTTGGTAGCATTTGATGATGCATATCTTCATGGTACATGGAGTTGATCCCCTAGCTGAATAGGTGGTCAACGTCTAGCTCCACATGGGGACGTGTGTTTGATCTTCACACTTGGGAAGGAGAGCATACGAGAATCCAACATCTACAAAAATAGAGTGCTCACCAAAACCCAACATAAATATACATATATATCAAATGAAATGCTATAAACAATAATTACATAAAGAAATAACCATTGTACACCATCGATAATTCTACAAAATGAAACTATGATACATAAATAAATCTAATTACATAATCACATAATGAATAAAACAATACAAAACTAAAATACAAGGAGAAGGGTTAGAGATACGTTACGAAGGGTGTCTCTTTGGACACCAAGTTGTCATATGAAGAAACTCTTCAAGGAGGGGTCCTCTCACTAGCATGTCTGACTTTATGTCGTCCCATTAGCTGAGAAGAGTCGCTAGGAGACTGATACCCTTTATGTTGACTTCTGCTTTTTCCATGTGGATCCCAGTTTCCAACCTTAGGCCACTTGGGACAATCCTCAAAAATTTTCTGATGGTTTTCCATAGGTGCCAAGTGCAAAGTCTGCGAACTTAATTTTTCCTTAAAAGGCTTGGCATATCGTTTACTAGGGATGATATACTTATTTTATCAATATTAACCTTATCATCCTTACTACCTTCCATTAGATTTTCATCACACATTATGTCTTTGATTTTCCCAATTTCTGAAAAATAAGGAGGGTGTGGCCCAAGAATTCCATTTGACTTATTTTGACATCTAACTGATTCCTTTGATGAAGGTTGAGCTGATAACATATTTTCAACTGACAAATCCAACTCTGACTTTAATTCTAAAGGAGGCAAACCATTATTTGTTTTATCCAAATCTTCCTCAAGAAAAAACCCATCAAAAGAATCTATGGTGTCCCAAACATTACAAATTCTTGGGGGTCTGCTATTAAGTTCCGTCTTGGTGGATGTTATAGGAGTAGACTCTATCTCATAACATCCCATTTCTACTTCCCGATACACAATCTCATTATCCTTTCTCCTAGGATCTTCCACATGATACTTTCTTTCCAACTCTCTATTTAATCTAAACATCGAACCACTTGGAGTTGGAATGGTGGCATAAGTTAAATCTATTTGTAAATTGCCACCTAAATCTGCAACTGTCTTTCTATTTAGCAACATACCCCAAGTATCCGACACATCAATCACAACAATGTCCATCTCAATCATGATATCTGGGAATGCAACCAAGTGTACTTGTAATCCCTTAATCAAACCATGCACCTCAATTGTCCTGCTATCCATATCACAAATGTTATGATAAGGTCTAGATATCCTTAAGTTTAATTGTTCCATTACTCTCTTAGTCATAACATTTGAGCTAGCTCCTGAATCAAGCACACAATTATGAAGAATAAAATCATTCACGAGCAACGATAGGAAAAAAGGTCTATTTTTTTCATTTCCCCTATCCATATTCTGTAAAATAACCGGTGCATCCTGATAAGCTGTTTTTGGTGGTATGTCAACACTCTTCTGAGAAGGATTTTATATGGCTCTGAGTAGCTTCTCTCTTTGAGAAGGAATCTTCATTATTTCCGACACAGGCACCAACATCTTTGCATTACTTAACCATCCTCCTAAGTCAATATTCAATTTTGAGCTTGTACACACATTTGACTTGGGGGGAGTCAGAGCTATCTTGGGAATGTTTGCTTGGTTTTTTATCTTGACTTTTATTTCCATTCCTTTTATATGTAATGCCTCTAAACTTAGCCATTTTTGCTACTTGTTGTGGAGTAGGCTTAGGACCAAACTTTTCTATTGCCTTATCCACCACAACATCATTTATGCAATTCATGCTATTTACCCCCTCATTATGTTCATCCAAATCCATCCAATCACACATGCCAACATTATACTCATGACTAAACATATTAACTTGTTCATTTTCCGATCCATAAGGTCCCATCTCATCACAAAGGTGAAGGAAGACTTGGCAAGTTGATTCTTTGTGAAATTGTCCACAACGTCTACAATAAGGCATAACTTGGTGGTCAACCAAGTTAGTAGACTCAAATGGATTTGGTGGTCTTTGATCTTGGGGAGGAGGCTTCTTAGGCCATTTATCATTTGGCCTATGTTGGGGCCTACTAGCTTGACCCCTTTCCATGGCTATCAACCTGTTTTGTATGGCATTGATTTGATTCGCTTGGTTGATCTCCATTTGCTTGATCTGATTGGCATGATTAATTTCCATTTGTTTAATCAATTGAGTAAGTTCCTTCATGCAATCATTAGATGATTTTTGGTTTTCAACACTCTTCTTCTTCTCATCATAAGGTTGAGAAGAAGATCCTCTAGTAAACCCAGGAATATTGGATTTCCTAGCATCTTGCATATTTTTATCAATTTTGATAGCTAAAGGTTGTGCTGCTCTTAAAGTTTGAGGATCTTTATCCCTTAAGGCATACCTCATTTCCCCTTCAAATGCCTCCATATAATATATCAAGACCGCAGTATCTGAAGGTAGAATATCAACATGAAGACTCTTCACCAAACTATTAAACTTAGTGTTGAACTCTTCCACGGTTTCATTTTCCTTTTTATGACTAGAAGTGAGAGCAGCTAACGGAAATCTATGTTCCTTTTGATCACCCCATCTCTTCCTAATTCTTCCAATATTTGATCAAGGGTGCTAAACTTGGCTGGATCAAAATCAATAAACCATTCAACAACATCTCCTTCTAGTGAATACACAAACAAGGTCATTTTCACATCTTCTTCATCATCACCCCGACAATATCTCTCAACACACATCTTGAAATTCAAGATGTGAGACTTGGCACTAATGGCATTGTTTCCCTGAAAGGTAGGTAACTTATCAATGGCCTTTTCAGGAACTTGGTGAGGGGCACCTTGGATTGTTGCAAAATTCAAAGGCCTCAAAAACACACTTATGGTTGCGTTAGGAGTATTAGTGTGATTATTAACAGTTTGTTGGTTGTTAGTTTGGAACAAGTATTGGATATCAGTCAGTGCTTCTTCTCCAAGACTTTCAAGTAGCCTCCTAGGAACAAGACGATTTAGCCTCCTCCTATAAACCTTTTTAGGTTCAGGAAAAGAATAAATCACTCCTTGTGAAGTGCTCCTAGTAGTATACCTGATAGATTTGTTCAATGGAGTCGCCACTTGGAAAGGAATCACACAAAATCAACCAATGCAAGTTCAAAGAATTTTAGGGACTAAAGTTTTTTATTGTTTAGTTCTTAAAAGATAAGTTAAGTCGTTTTGACCAAGGATAAATGACTTATCCCCGGCAACGACGCCAAATATGTTGTCGTCTTTATACACACTTGCAAATGTGATCTAAGTCCTGCTCACTTAGTGTGTCCTTGGAGGCACAATGCCTAGGTTCAAAGTCCACGCTGTCACTTTGACTTGAACCTCTTCTGTCTAGGCTTACTCCTAGGGAAGCCAAAGGGGGGTAGACCCTAGTTTCTAGATGAGATTTAGAGTTTAAGTTCTAGGAGTTGGTTTCAATTAGTTAAAGGTTGGGGGAAAGTCTAGCCTATGATGCAAAGGCAACAATGCAGTGCAACAATTAATATGTCAAGCAAGCCTTTTCATAGGACAACTAAGACTAGTGCCTAAAATTAGGCAAGGGGTCAACTAAGTTAAAGGGAGGTTGATTACGCAATAGTTACAAGATTATAAAGATTACAAGGTTAGATACAACAGATACAAAGATACAATAAAGAATGTCTAAGGATTACAACAAAGTAATGCTAAACAAAGATACGAAAGATACAAGATATGGAAATTCAATGACACGACATCAACTAACAATTACTTGTATGTGCAGGAACTTGAAGATATTCAAGAAGATGCATCAATCAACACACAAGGCCTAGCATGCTCACAATAGAGTGTCTCCTTAAAAGGGGATGCACTACTCTATTGGATTGCTTTTCAATGGCACACAAACAATCACTCAAGACCCAATCAAGATAGTGCCTCCAAGAGGATGCGCAACTTCTTGAAGGATCACACCACAAGTAGGGACAACAATCTAAATGAGAAATGCTTGAAATGAAAATGTCCTGAAACACAGATATAACCACTTAGATAATTAATCCACAACTCATAAATATAACTTGCATGTAAATGTTAAATGAATGTTCTTGCAAGTGTATATATAGATCACCAAAAAGTATATTAAATTGATTGCCCAAAATTTGTAGATTAAGGATTGATTAAAGATTTATTAAATGAGACTTCAATCCTAGCTAAGTGTCAACCCGATTCTCCTCTCGCTTTTACCAAGTAACTGTTGGGTGCTCAAGAAGTATGGCAACGAGACCTACCCTAGCTCCACAGGTCAGCTCAAGAAAAAGAGTACTCCCGGAAAAGGACGCTCCACGCCACGAGACCGTCCCCGACCTATCACCTTTCTGTTGCTTCCTCTAGTCCCCGTTTTAAATGGTGAAGATGGGTCAGTAAAGGTGTCCTAATAAGTCTAGTTGGGTTTTAAACCTATGGACTAAGTGATTTTTGGTGTTTGAGTGTATTACTGTGAGTTTGAATTGCCCAAAACATGCCAAAAGGGCCCAAAACCGAAATGTTAAAACAGTGGAAAGTGTAGTTCCTAGATCATAAGATTATTGCATGTAAACCATATAACGAACTTGAAAATAATGCGGAAATGAAAATGATTTGTTTACACCATTAGGATACCCATGTTTTCTTGCAAATGTGAAAGATAAACGCTTGAGGAACAAGAGCTTGCAAGTAAATAAATGACGAAAGCAAAAGATTTTATCCTATGCCTCCACAGGCTTAAACTAGCATTTAGTTATGTGTGAGATCTAATACTAGATAATTTTAACCATAAACATGCATGTTAGACATCCACAACTAAGCTAACTATACTATGGGGGTTAGAAAAATAAAATAAAAGCAAAAAAGAAAATGAAAACAGAAACTGAAAACAAGAAGGGAAGCCACTTGGGGACCCCCTTTGGGCTTGCTTACAATGCTTAGAAAGATGAAGAAAAGAAGGGGTTTTGTTACCACTTTGAAAGGGGGTCTTTGGAAGTGTGTTGTCACTAAAAACGGGCAGCATGCACCCTTGACCTGGCGAGAACCTGCAAAAACCAACAAGCTATTACTTGCTGGAAATGCTGCAACACACCCACAAAATGTTGAGAAAATCTCTGTTTTGCAACAGACATTTTCTGCATGTAAAAACCAGAAAATAAAAGTGTTTAAATGACCTATTTAAGAGAGTTAGCAACCAAAATCTGAACGATATAATGATAGAAACGGAAATGGAAAAACTTATGAAGTTTTAAGTGAGCAATGAAGGTAGATTCTTGCTCGAATCTATCCCAACAATGCTCTTGAGACAACCTGCAAACTTCGAATAAAACGCGAGACAAGAATAGATAATGTATTGCATGCACTAATAACACAACAAAGTTTATATCATTAGCAAATACAAACATATAGGGCAATAACTACACTATTGCTAAACCTAGCTAAGTAAACAAAATTTACCCAAGCAAATATTCAATATTCCACAGAAATCATTGAAAGAAAGAACAAGATCACCTCACAGTAGAATGGAACATCAAGACAAAATCTTGTACTCCACGATTCCTCCAAAGCTTTTCTCTATTACCAAAGGGAGAGGTTGTAGCAACAAAATTACTCCAAGCTCTCCAAGAACAAATGAAATGGAAGCAAGATGAACAATGAGAGAGAGAGAGATGGTAAGAAAATGGTAGCATAACAATACTCAAGAGAATGGTGAGAAATGAGTGAGTGAGGGGTTCTATTTATACAATGAGAGGCAATGTGACCCCTCTTGTATGTTTGCCAAATCTCAAAACCCAAGCCAAAGATGAGATCCAAGGAAGGAGGGCGTAAGCTTTTAGGTTTAGATAGGATTAGAAAGGTGGGAGTGTGTGGGAGTGAGTTGGACACACTCCAAGGTGATGTGGGAAGGCTAGGAGGGCCACACCTCATGAGGGAGGGGCCCACAACTTGTTTTAAAGCAAGTTTCTACTTTTTGCTTGAGAGTGGGTGCAACTCCCAATGGGGGTGTGAGCTTTTGAGTGAGAGGTGGGTCCAAGGGGGTGTGTAAAGGTAGGGAAAGGGGTTGGGTAGGTTAGGATATATCTCTCTCATCATTATTTACCTTTACTTTACTCCATTTACTCAATTATTACAAAATTGACATTTTTCCCATGTCATGGTTTAGCAATTAAAATTGCTTTTATTCTGACTAAGACTCCTTGTGGACACACACCTAGCAAAAGTTGTCCGACTGAGATGAAACTTGGTTGAAGGGTGTAGGGGGTGTCATTCCATTTCTTTTGAGCACAAATACCCCTATCATAAACCCAAGGACCTAGTTTTTACAATATTTATCAAAAATTAATTAATTATTTACTTAAATTTCCAACCTTATGAAATTTTAATTATTTAAAAAAAACCTATCTAGACTCGACGGAATTCCGCAAATCTTTTTGAGCTGTCTTACATGGTCATTTACATCGTTCCTAAACACTAGCCACCAGAGGATGAATCCATTAGGATGCCTTTCACCACTTTGGAGGATTTATTAATAGTGGGAGTGAAAAACTCAAGGGAAATTAATAAGGCTGGTTAGGCCAAATTAATAACTTGAGGATAAAAAACACTCAGTGAAAGAAAATCTCCTAATGAAGATATCCTACAGTAGGTGACCTAACTATGATCCATGCATACCTATTACATTATTATCCCATGCAGGGGAACGAAAATTCCATTTACAAAAATATGCGTCGGAGACAAAATTGCCCTGTAGAACCAAATAGTCTCTGACTTGGTAGCATCTGATGATGCATATCTTCATGGTACATGGAGTTGATCCCCTAGCTGAATAGGTGGTCAATAGGCTGTAAGGATCTAATGATAAATTAAACTTAGAGTTGATTGAATTAAGTTAGTTGAGTGATTGCAATGTAGAGTGCTTGGAAATAAGAAGCTTGCAATGACTTGAAAATATTATGAAATAGACAAGCAAGCAAGTAAATGATTATGCCTCCATGGGCTTAAGCAAACATTATGTGATTAGCTCCTAAGATCTAGAGATTTAAACCATTAAGCATGAACAAGATAGAAACAATAACCAATAATATCTACCTAGCCTTACGATTTAGGATGGTTGGCTTGGCACACTTTCCTAGTTGTAGGCAAACAAATAAATGAAATAGATGACTTGAAAAGTAAATCTAAACTATGCAACCACAACAAGTGTGCAAGGTGGAGGACAAGGCCTTCCGGTTTTGTGCACAAGTGGGTAAATAAAATAAATGCTTGAAATAAAACTTATCCTAGCCACACAACCTTGTTCTAATGGCAAGTGGGGAAAACAAGTAAAAGAAAACAAATGCTGAAAATTAAATCTAAGTCCTAGCCTTACGTTTTAGGATGGTTGGCTTGGCCAAACTCTTTCCTAGGTGTAGGCAAAACTAAAAATAAAAAGCGCAGAAAATTTACAATATTTTGAGAAATGCAAGCCCTTGGGACTCCTTTGGGCTTGCTTACAATGAGAAATAGAAGAGAAAGAAGTGGGTACTTGTTACCCAAACTTTGAAGAATGATCTCTTGCTTGTAGATGCCCCAAATGAGTTGTTGATCACCTCTTTTGTCACCAACCTGCAAAAAACCAGTAAACAAGAGCTTGATGGAAATGCTGCACAAAGTGACACAAACTCAAGAAAATTTTTGTTAGTTACACAGAAATTTTCTGCAAAAAAGTACAATGAACAAATGTGATTTAAAATGACCTATTCTATGTGTTAGAATGCCCAAAAATGAAAGGAAAATGACAGAAATATATTGCAGAAAATTTTGAAGGTGAAAATGAATGAAATAAGCTAGTTTCCAGATCTGAAACTAGCTTCTCCAATCCTAGAAATGACCTGCAAAAAATTGTGAGCAAGCTACAAGATAGAGCAAAGGGGTGAATAGATATGTTAGAATAAACAAAATACATTGCTAATCTAAATTCTACTCATCTAGATCTAAAATAAGACTTCTACCCAATCAAAATACTTTGCTTGGGATCTCTACTCTAAGCTAGTAAACAAATGCATACACAAAAAACATGCACCAATACAAGTCACCTCCAATAGATGATGCACCAAGAATACTTTCAACCAATGATATATATCTCGTCTCAGGGAAATTATCGGCGAGGGTATGGAATGTAACTTCTCGATGACATCGGCGGAAAATATCGGAATATTTCGAAAAATGCCGCAAGATAGGGATCTAACTTGGAATATCTTGGAATATTTCGAATATATTGGATATGTGTTTAACTCGGAAGTTATCGGAATATCGGAGATATATCAAAGAGATATACAACACTTCTTTCAACACACCATATGCCTCCAAAGATTTCTTCTATTAATGATAGTAGAAGGTTGCTGCAAATACTTCCAACAAGCTTCTCTCCAAAAATGTTGAGCAAGAATGAGGAAGAGAAAAGAATGGGAGAGATGGGAGAAATTTGAGCATGGTAACAGTAGGCGAAGAATAGATGAGAAATGAGGAGGGGAGGGTATTTATTTATACTTGGGAAGCAAGAGCTACCCCTCTTGGATGCTTTCCAAGTGTCATCCTTTAAGCATTATTGAGCATCTCAAGGAGAGGGGCGCACTTTCTAGGGTTTTAACATGTTAGGGTTTTGGTAGCTAGTGGGAAATGAGTTGGAAACCACTTTGATAAGTCAATGCATGAGGTGGAGGCACTAGGAAGGCGCACTTAGCAAGAGAGAGGCCCCACCACTTTAATTTTTTATTTACCATGGTTTTCTCTAGAAGGGGGGCACAACTTCCCTAGGGGGGATGAATTTTTGATGTGATGGCTAAGTGGAATGGGTGGATTAAGGTTAGGAAAGGGTTAGGATAGCTTATGTATGGCTTTAGGCATCATCTCCCATCTTTTCTCTAACCATTTTGCTAATATTACAAAAAATTGATATTTTGACTATGTCAAATCAAGCAATTAAATTGTTGTTTTAGACTGACTTAGACTCCTCATGGACAAACACCTAGCAAAACTTGTCCAATTGAGCTGCAACTTGGTCCTAGAGTCTAGGGGGTCTCATTCCATTTCTTTTGAGCACAAATACCCCTATCAAAATCCCAAGGACCTAGTTTTTACATTTTTTTATCAAAAATTAATTAAAATTACTATTAATTAGGTAATTTTAAAAATTTAAAAAAATACCTTAGACTCGACGAAATTCTGCAAGACTCTAGGAGATGTCTAGCATGGTCATTTACAATATTCCTGGACACTAGCTACCATAGGGCTCGACCATTAAAACGCCTTTCATCATTTTGGAGGATTTATTGTGGGAGTGAAAAACTCGAGGGAAATTAATAAGGCTGGTTAGGCCAAATTAATAACCTGAGGAAAAAAAACACTCGATGAAAGGGACTCCTCTAATGATGAAGTCCTAGGCAACTGACCTAAACTATGATCCATGCTGACCCATTACATTATTATCCCATGCAGGGGAGTGGAAATTCCAATTACAAAAATAAGTGTTGAAGGCCAAAACTACCTTATAGAACCAAAAAGTCTTCAACTTGGTAGCACCATCAGGTGCATATCTTCATGGTACATGGAGTTGACCCTCTAGTTGAAGTAGGTGGTCAACACTACTTCACAAGGGTATCTCAAATCAAAGAACAACTTCATGCCATTGGAGACACAATCGAAGAAGCTGAATTAGTAATGACTACATTGAATGGTCTCTCCAAATCTTGGGAATCATTCATCTAGGTTATATGTTCGAGAAGAAGGCTAACAAGGTTTAGGAGACTATGGGAGGATTGTACTCAGGAAGAAGCCATATTGGCAGCAAGAGAAGAGAAACTAGGCAATGAAGAAAATCAAGCTCTAACTGTTGATTTTTTTACTTAAGCAGTTAACTAGTTTAACATTCTTTTACTTATTAAACCATTAGCACAATAACTGCATATAAAGGATCACTGAAAGAATAACATTCACAACATGCACAAGATTTACCTCGGGAAAACCCCCTAAGGGGAAAATCCCAACAAACTTCCTCAATATAGATTTGCCAACCAAGAACAATGCTTCTCTCCAAGAGAGAACTAACAAAGAAAAAGATCCTCCTCTAACCTTGACTAGGGAAGAATAGGACACCACTTAACCAAGATATATCCAAGAGATAGACCAAAACACTCACAACGTCACACCTAGCTACAGTAACTTCTTCCTTCAAGACTTGCGCACTTCTTCTGTAGCCACAAAACTTGTGTTGTGTGTGTGTGTTCAAATGAGGCGCTGGCCTCTCTTATAAATAGTAGTTGGCCAACCTAAAATTAGGTCTGGGCCGACATGTCACTTGTTAGGGCACAATAAGGACGACTTTTACAAAGGCACAATAGGGCCATCTTAACAAATATAATATAATAATCTTCTTTAGGGTTTGTTTTGGCCAAATACAATAAGGATATCTTCTGAAGCTACTCAATCTTCAACACTCCCTCTTAGCAAGGAAGGTGTTCTTCTTGTTACGGTCATCATCACTGCTTCTACGCTTCTGCATATTTGGTCATTGTCTTGTTGTCAATCATGGATCTATATATCATAGGAAGTTCTGCACTTTCACTGGAGTAGCATACTAGCTTGCGTTGGAGTAGCATACCAACCTGTGCTAGGGTTAACATACCAACCTGCGTTGGAGTAACATACCAACCTGCACTGGGGCGACGTACCCGCCTGCATGGGTAGCATACCAGCCTGCGTTGGAGTACCAACCTGCACTGGGGTAGCGTACCATCCTGTGTTGGAGTACCAACCTGCGTTGGGGTAGCGTACCAACCTGCAGTGGAGTACCAACCTGCACTGGGGTAGCGTATTGGCCTTTGTTGGAGTACCAACATACACTGGGGTAGCGTACCCGCCACACCTTTTGGGGACATGATATGACACTTGAGGATGAAACGTTGCACCTCTTGGTAGGAACGTTTCACTTTTTGAGCCCTTACACACTACTTTGGAGTGAGTCGTCCATTATTGGAGATCATTTATGCCACACGTGTGTCCCTTATCATGCATTTATGAATGATGATTTGGCATTAGAGCACTTTTACTTGACTTTGGGAGCATCGTTGAGGGTCTTGTTTACCTATCCGCTCTTGTATCATGGATTATTTATGTATTGTGGCCTTATCTCTAGGGTTTGTAAAGAGATAAAGACATATTTTATTTTCTTAGGGCTTTGCTAGGAAAATAGTGTTGTTTTAATGAGAAAGTGCTAGATCTCTCATATAAATAAGAGAACCACTTCTCATTTTGTATTATTACTACTTGTGGACAACTACTACTACTACTACTAGTCTACTATTTCTCTTCTCTAAAATTGCTATGGATGGATAGTTAGAGCGACTTGTTGTGGAGATTGTCTTGTGGATGGCTTTACTTCTTTATGGATGCTCTTGGCTAGGGTTTTGAAGATTGAAATATTTCTTGAGTAAGTGGTCTCACTTTATCTTGTGGATTTTGTTTATGAATAATTGTAAGTGTAATTATGCTTCTCTAGTGGTGCTTGTGAATTCTCTTCATATTTTTCTTGAACAAATCCCTCTTTTTAAAGTGCTTGGAAGATTACTAGTGGAGTATCTTCCCTTGAATCATCTTGAAGTTTTGTAAGGCAATAGGAGGATCTTCTAGGGTTTGTAGTGGACAACACTAGATATCACCCTAAATCTACCTACATCTCCTCAAGGGAGTCCTTAATTAACTCCATATCACTGTTGTATATATCGGCGATATATCGAAAATATCAGATATTCGTTGAAATTTTCTTGGGGCCGAAATTTTCCAAGCAAAATGTTGCGACATTTCCGACATTTTGAACGTTTCGCGACACAATCATTAACTCACGAGATATTGAGAAAGTGTCGCGGGTTGATGGAAAATGTCGGCCTGCTGGGTAAAGCCACGGAAAAAGTGCATGTGAAGGGGGTTTTAGAGGCCGCGGGTTGCCTTTTTTTGTCATTGTTTCATTTCTAAAGTGTGAGAGAGCTAGAGAGGTGCGAGGGAAGTCATTGTGCATCTATCCAAGGAGGAGAAAGCCAAGGATCTTGTTTCCATTAGCGCCAACGGAGAGATCAAGATTTCCAGGTATGATCCAAAACATTTTTCTTTCATTTGTTTGAAGTTTGAACTTGCAGATTTGAACTTTGTTTTTTAAATTTTTAGAGTTAGGCTAGGGTTTACAATGTGCCTCTTCTTGTTGTTTTTGAATGGAAGATTCAATCATTCTAATTCATCTAGCTCTCATTATTTAACCTTTATTTAACCTTTGCATTATCATGTTTTTTTCTTTTTTTTTGTGCCATAGGTTTAATATTTTCATCTAAACAAAATGTCGAAGGCATTGGATCCAATGTGGGTGTATGGTGAACCAGTGCAACTTCCCAATAGACAAGTATTGACATGCAATCTTTGTGGAAAAAAGATTTTTGCAGGAATTAGCCGCTTGAAATACCACCTTGCCAAAATCCCTGGGTTTGATGTGGATGCTTGTCCAAATAGTACCCTGGAAATTATGTGTATTGCAAACCAATCACTCATTGATATGGCTAATAAGAGGGATGCAGTCGAGGCTCGCAAAAAGGAACTTGAACTTGCAAATAGAAACACTGGAACAAGTGCCTCTGAAGGGGGACCTGTACCACAATCCCACTCCTCAGCCATAGGGCCCTCAACTTCTGCAGTTCACTCATCAACCTCACCTTTCTTTGTGGGGAGGTCAACACCTGGGGGGAAACCTTCTATTCGGTCATTGATTAAAAGAAAAGAGGCGGAGGAGGCCGACAAGCTTGTGGCCAAATGTTTTCTTTGGAGTGATATATCTTTTAACATTGCCAATAACCCCTTCTACCATCCCATGTTTGAAGCTGCTGCAATTGTTGGCCCGGGGTTTAGGGGCCCT
>SNQJ01S0095314.1:26636-43328 GCA_010110895.2 Picea sitchensis | reverse complement strand
ATGGGGAACGGCTTTGAGGAGCACAAAAGTAATCTTTTCTTTATTCGAAAATTTATGAACAGAAAAATACCCTTCTAGTAGTTTCAACCACTTGTCTATAGCATATACATCTATCTGACCTTCAAATATAGGAATATCAAAGTTTATTTGTACCTTGAAGGGGGCAGCGCCTCCGTTCGAAGAAGATGCATCGCATGTTGGTAGTCGTCGAAGGATTTGCGCGAAAGTATCCATCATCTCGTTCCTCTGTTGCATGAGGGCTTCCTCAATCAACAGTTTGAAAGGAATACCTGTCCCATCATCTTTATTTTCTCCTACCATGGGAGGTCTCTTTGGTGTGTGAGAGCTTCTGTCCTCAAGAGAAACAAGCTCGATACCCAACTCTTTGTACTCCGACCTCGTTGGGGACATGCATTAAGACGACAAGGAGCAGACCGCTCTGATACCACTGAGTCAGATTTTATGAGCAGAAAGAAATGAATACAGATTATTGACAAGTGCTTAACACAAAATAACAGAGATACAGTAAAACTGGTTTTCTATTCAATAACGAAATAAGCTGAAACTGTAAAATGCAGCGAAAACAAGCTTGTTGGAATGGTGGCGGCTTATCTCTAAGAAGAGATGTGACGGCAGTGCATATTTGCAAGAAGAAGGTTACAATGAGGCTCTGAAGGCCTTTTTTATAATAATCAAGAATTCCAAAAACCCTAGACATCCAAAAACCTAACTCTAGGAGATGAAACGCCAAAAGTCATGTGGGCCCCGTTTGGCTAAGCTAGTACATCAACTTCCCGGGGTCGTAACTTTTGCATACGATCTCCGTTTTAGGCGTGTGATAGCCCGTTGGAAAGGTATTGTCAAGGAGATTCATTTTGGGGGCTCAATTATGACTTCATATATCATTGAGGAGCTCGATACTGAAAAACCTTCATTTAGGCCCTCAAAATGGCCCCGGAAGTAAAAACTACTAAAAATAGTAAATTGCCAAAAATGTCAGAAAATTGTTTTGAGCCAGTTGGAAAAGGTGGGTGGCCACTCATTTCCATCTGGATCAAAATATGATCCCAAAATAGTGGCACTCACTAGGGTGTGAGATGGTTGATCTGGTGAGACGATAAGACTAGGAACTCCTCCTAGAATAGGATGGAGGTTTTGCAAGCATCTGGAACGAAGGGGGTTCTTTGGATCCCCTATGATGTCCGACTAGTAAAGTGGATGTGTACAAATGGTGATGAGAGAAATAAATGAACAAGAGACTTGTATAATTTTGACCTTCAAAAGATAATGTAACTCACAATTTCATGTAATCAAATGAGCATCATACATAAATCAACTCTAAATAAGCATACATGTGGATAGGTGGATTTTGTCTGCGTGGGGGAACAAATAAAACAAATGCTCATGTCCTAAAAGAGGTATTGCCCTTCCTCTCAAATAGCATTGGACCTTCCAAGAGCACTCAACGGTGGGGTATGAAGCCACTTGAAGAGGAACTAGTGAAGGATGAAACAATCAGTTATAATGAGGGGTAGAGGGTGCATATCCTGAAAGAGATGGCGATATTTCCCAATAGCCACACAAAATCTGATCAAGGTGCAATTACAGCCCACAATTGCCACCTGGGTAGATGTCCTAAATTTGGTCACTAGGTACCTTGGTCAAAGTGCGACATTTAGATTTTCAGCCTAAGAAATGGGTCACTGGCTAGATCCCTTCCAAGAATTGGGTGACTCATGGGGGGACACATAGAAAAATCAAACCTCGGCCTTCAACCCTTCATGGGTATCTCCTTGCCTTATGGTGTAGGAACACTTGACTTGGAGGATTTGAAAGTTCCCTATTTGTCAACTTCTAATGTTTGAAAATGTGAGAACCAGATAACAGCCCGGGGTTATTTGGATGCCTACTTCCGAGATCCCACCTAGACTAAAAAATTTCTTTTGGTACCTCCTATGGAGGGAAACTTAGTGAGTTTTTAGAAAAAATTTAGGTGTGGTGGGCTGAGAGATTGAGGGTGTGAACCAATTTCAATTGAATTAAGTGGGTGTGGATAATTTCTTCAAGAAATAGTGGGACATTTCGGAGTTCCTTTGGAGAAAACCTACTTCAACCTCCACAATTCAATATGGAAATTATGTGAGTGAGGAGGGGCTTTGTGTGTGAGCAAGTGAAAGAGTGTGCCAAATTTTAATAAGTTGGGTGTGAATTTGCAACATGTGGACTTCCTGTGGTCCTTACAAATCTTTGTTACCTAGCTTACTAAGTGTCATTAGTACAACATTGCGGAATTTTAAAATCCCTAAAGAACTATCATGTGGACATATGGGTCCTTGCCAATCCTTTAAACTCCCTAAATGTTGTTTACACTAAGAAATATTGAAAAAATATCCTAGATTGCAAGCATGTGGGCATGTATGGGCCCGTTACTTTGATCTTTAAACTCCCCTAGTGATGTAAACTAAGAAAGCAATTTCAAGAAAATATCCTAAGTTTGCAACATGTGGGAATGTATGTTCCCTTACAACTTTAATATGATTTCAAAAAAGAAACTAAGAGGAGCCCTAGGGGGGTTTTGTCCTCTCCTAAATATTTTTTGTTAAGGGAGATGAAATGTCTCTTTAACCACCTTTCTTATTCTCAATATCACTCTATGGTGCAAGAGAAGAGCATACTCAATGATCAAAGTTAATTTTTGGTCCCAATGTAAGTGTTTTATATGTGATAGCAATAATCTCAACTTAAATTTTACAAACCAAACAAGCCATCTATGTGGCAACCAAAGAAAAAGAGGTGAATATTTGGTTCTTTTTACTCCCTAAGTTCCTATGTTTATCTAACCTTTCATATGGGAAAGGAATCTAAGTGGAGTGCATGGGCATTACAAATTGCATGAAAGCAAGAATTTGAAGACTAGGGGCCCTCATATCATCACAAAAACCCTTACAATTTTGAAAATCTGGAAATGTGCGTGGGTTACAATTATGACAGAGGTGCAGTGGGTGCACAATGTGTAGAATGTGCAAAGAAAAGAAGATTTTTGGGCGCACAGTGTGTTGGTTGAGTGCGCGTCTGTGGGCTGGAATACCGGCGCACTTTCTGATACGCATTGGGGGGGATTTTATGAGTGAAATTCTCCTCCTCCAACTCATAATTCAGTTTTTGACAGGTAAGGCTGGGCCGGTTTTGGTACCTGCAAGACAAATGGATGAAAAATAAGTGCTCTATAAGCCCAAATAGGGTGGAATTTGATACCTTATCCCCAATATGGTCGCTAATCTGTTGTGCCCGTTTCATCACTTGGGTGAGCAAAACAATGGCACTTGCATGCCTAGTTGGCCTTGCTAGACAAGAAAAAAGTTTGTGATTGGGTTAAACAAGCCAAACACATGTAATAAACAAATAAACAAACTAAAACAACTAAGAAAATAAAAACTAGAATGCATAGAAAACTTATAACCATAAACAATCAACCAATGACCAAGAGTATGCCACCAATGGATAACTATATTAGTTGGACAAACACCATAGAGAAAAATGAGGACTTATGGGTCCCCTCTTCCTCCTTAGGAGGGCTCTTGAGTTACCTAATGGATATCTCTTCTTACAATGGAAGAAAAATGGAAAATGATGAAGAAAATCAATGCCTATTCCCTCAAGAGATGAGTGGAATGGCCTATTGCAATTGTGCTTGAATACTCCAAGGAAAAAAGACGATTCTCAAGGGAGAATTGAGGCAGCATAACAATACTATGAAGATCTTAGTTTCTTAGTGCACCCATGGCTTCCATTTATAGAATTTCTTCAAGGCAAAATTCAATTGGTTCTTAGTGTGAACAAGGGGCCCTTTAGGGCACCCTTTGGTCCTTGACCAGCCCCCCATTCGGATTTCACTCAGATATGGAGGTCAAATAAAGTTGGGATTTGGTCCATAAGTGGTTGGGGGGCTGAGAAGAACCATAAATGTGTCGTTCATGGGAGTGCACGACATTGTGTGCTCTACGGGCTTTGTTGGCCCGCGCACTGTGCGCGCGCTTTCTTTAGTGAGTTTGCGCATGTCAATTTTTGCCCAATTGTATATTTTTTTCCTTTTGAAATGCATTTTGGTGTTGCAGGTGAACTAATTGTTGTTGGCATTGTTGTATTTCTGTAACCATTTGCATGCAATGTTGCGGACAAAATTTCAGTGATAACATAGTCCAAGCCACAAACAAAGAAGATTGTTGAGAAGATGAATAAAGACACTGGAAAGTGGTGTGAATTCCATAAAATCCCTTGGAATAACACCAATGAGTGTCACTCAAAGCATTCATTGGTAGCCAATTGAAAGCCTTAGAGTCAGAGGAAATTTCTAACTCTAAATTCAATCCAAACAAGGAGAAATGGATCATTGGTATAGAACCCATTGCCACTGTCACTAACACTAAGTTCCATCCAAGTGCACCAAAAGAACCGAAGGAATGTGAGTACCTCTTTCACTCGCAGATGTGGGTGAAGGTTATCCCACTACATTTCATTGTCGATAATGGAAGCCAAAAGACCATGATATCAGTCGAGGTTTTCAAGCGGTTGAACCTACGAACAACACCACACCTGCAACCCTATACCATCGAGTGGCTCTGCCAAGGGATAGACCTTCACGTCAACCAACAGTGTTGCATTCCTTACAGTATCAAGCCATTCAAGGATGAGGTATTGTGTGATATTTCCCCACTTGAAGTTTGTGACGTTATTTTAGGCCATTCAAGTTTGTGATGTTCTTGTGGAAACGCCATGATGTATATGAGTCTAGACCTTGTAGTGTTATTATTACTTTGGGTATACAATTGTATCGGATACCAAAGGTATCTCTGCCTATTGTTATAGCAATATTTGCCTCACCCCATGAAACTTGCTCAGAAGGCCCTTTCCATTTCCCTATGCAAACTTGAAGTCCCCTTTTGCACTTCCCAGATATAAAAATCATATTTTTCCACATTGATCGATCTTCGGAGATTTTTAGGACGTGCCAACTTCTATCGCGGGTTTGTGTTGGGATTCTCCCATATTTCATGATCCCTCAGCCAAGTGACCTAGGGTGGTGGCAAGGAAAAGTTCATGTGGGGGAAGGCACAATAGCAAGAATTCAATGATCTAAAACATCGCTTGTGCTTAGCTCAAGTAATCTCCTTACCTAATCTACAACAACCCTTTGAGATTGAGACCGATGCCTCAAACTATCATGTGGGTGTAGTTCTCACTCAACATGATCATCCAGTGGCATATCTTAGTGAGACACTAATAGATGTTGTCTATAAGTACCCTACATATGACAAAGAAATGTATTTTGTTGTACAATTATGCTGCCAATGGAAGTATTACATTCTTGGGAAGGAGACAGTGATTCACATAGATCACAAGCCTCTACAATTCATATAGACACAAGGAAAATTGCAGAATGACCTCCATCATAAGTGGTCCACATACCTGTAGAAGTTCCTTCTTTAAATCAAATATAAGACATGAAGCACCAATCATGTCTTCGACTGGATCATTTGACCTCTAGTTGTCACCCTCACCACGGTACTCCACTCCTGTGAACATGAGGCCTCCGAGTGGCCTCAACTCTACAAGAGGGATTCTAACTTTGCTACCATGTACCAGTTGTTCAGTACTGGAGTGAGTGTCACTAATTTTCACCTTCAGGATGGACTATTATTCCATATCATCCACCTTTGTTTTCCTTCAAGCGAGCAGGCGAAGGTGATCTGGGAAGATCACTAAAGTCAGATGGCAGGACATTTTGGCGTGCAAAATACTGTGGCAGTACTACAAAAGCATTTATATTGGTTGAAAATTCGACATGATGTCAGCAAGTATATTAGGTCCTGCACCACATGTGTCATTGCCAAACTAGCCACTAAGAAGCAAGGAATGTACACCCCTCTACCTATTCTCGATAAGCCTTGGGAATCCATCTCGATGTAATACATGTCAGGCCTTCCTTCAACCAAGCAAGGCAATGACTTTGTTTTTGTGTTCATTGATCGGTTTTCTAAGATGGCCATTCTGATAGCCTGCAAGAAGAGTATCACAGTAGAGGCCACTACCAAGCTCTTCTTCAAACAAGTGTGGGTACATTTTGGAATACCATAAACCATCATCTCATATCAAGACAATAGGTTCCTCAACACATTTTGGTTGAGCCTCCAGTCATTGTTGGACACCAAGCTCACCAAACCCACTGCCTTCCACCCCCAAAATGATGGCCAGACAGAGGTCGTCAATCAGATGATCATGCACATCTTGCGCATGTACAACTCCAAGAATCCATGCAAATGGGATGAGAGTCTCCCCTATTTTCAGCACAACCACAATAGAGCTCTCCATAGCTCGACTGGCCATAAACCCTTTCAGGTGGGGCTGTGATTTCAACGATTGGGTTCCATTGATGTCGCACTGCCCCTTGCGACCACGCTGACAGAATATTCCCATGTTCATTCAGAGGATGAAAAATCCACCAATTTTATTGAATGTATTCAGCACATCCACCAATAGGTCCATCATATTTCGTAGAAAGACAATGCTAAGTACAAGCAGCACCATGATCAACACTGGGTGCCACATAATTTTCAGGTGGGAGATAAAGTTTGGTTACATTTGCAGAAAGAGCACCTAATAGGGCCCCATCGGAAGCTTCAACCACTTTATTATGGGCCTTATACCATCACCAAGGCTATGGGTGACCATTATTTTGAGCTCAGTATTCCCCACTTCCTTGGTCTACACCCATTGTTTAATGTGGACCTCCTTCCTCCATACTTCCCACCATTATTGGACACATCAGAGATCACAAAGCAGTTGACACCGACGGAGCTCAACCCTAATTCCATGGAATTGGAAGCCATTGATCATATCAGAGACACTCATATTAAGGGCAATCGTCAACGAAGGATCCAACTTTACCAAGTTGTCAAAGCAAGGCAACTCTTACACCAAGGCAAGTGGCTCACCCGGGGCCAATTTCAACAGAAATTTCCTCATCTGACGGGGGAACTCAATCAAATGGAGACCATTTCTTCATAATTGGGTAAGATTGATCCAGATGGATATTGATGGCCACGCACCTATTCCAGATGGCTCACATACAATTTTCATCTTGGTAGTTTTTTTCTAGCTTTTTGGGTCCTAAACTTCTAGGGCCGTTTTGAGGAGCTAAACAACGTTTTTTGGGCTTGCCACAGTCACACTATAGACAAAGTTTGAGTGTGATGGAAATATGTGTATTCCTCAGATAGACCTTTCCAACGGGCTATAGTGTTCCTAAAACGAAGATCGTATGAAAAATTTACGACCCCGGGAAGTTGATGTACCGACTTACCCCATCGGGGCCCACATGACTTTTAGAGATTCATCTCCTAGGGTTAGGTTTTTGGATTTCTAGGTATTTCTCATTCATGTTCGATGTAAAAAAGGACTTTTGAGCCTCATTGTACTCATCTTCTTGCAAATGAGCATAGCCGTCACATCTCTTCTCAGAGATAAACTGCCACCATTCTAGCAAACTTGTTTTAGTCTTCATTTTTATAGTTTCAACGTATTCTCTTTATTAATAGATGTCAAGATTTACTGTATCTATGTGTATTTATTTGTGATACCTCAGTATTCCATTTCATTCCATTTATAAATCCATATCAACCCTAGCAAGGGTAGACAATTGTGTCACAATCCTAGCGCAAATCTTTCAGAGGTAGTGCACAAGAGAAATCACCAAGAAATTTTAGTAGTTGTGTCTTCTTCCTTGCCTCAGACTTGCACCTTCTTATTGAGTGAGATATTTGTTTTTGTGAGTGTTCAAATGAGCAAGGCCTCACTTTATTTATAGTCTTCAATTCACTTTACTGGGGCCAACTTCTCATCCTGGAAAATCTAATTCCACTTTATTATTTTCCTATGGGTCGACTTCTCTTCTTAGAAATTCTATTTCCACTTTATTATTTTCCTATGGGTCGACTTCTCTTCCAGGGTGTTCTTCAATTGTTCAATGGTCTTACTTTGACTTCTTGGAATATTCTTCTCTAATAACATCAACATTATCCTTCTGAACCAAGATCTTACTCCAGAGACTATCCTTTGTGAGAACAAACCATAAGGACTTTGCTATCAAGTACTGACAAAAAAGGTGAATGTATTTTAAAACCCACCCCTCCAATGCCTTAGGGATAGCCAAGTTATTCCACCTAACCTAGTGTGACCCTTTAAATTCATTACTACCTTTGCCAAAGGAAATTATAAAAAAAATTCCAAATTTTCTCCATAATGCCTTTCGAAATATGCACAAAAGTATGCCATTAGAGGAAATTTCAACTCAAAATGGTCCTCCTAAGGAAACATCAATAAATTGATAAAATAATGCCATGTAGACATTTTTTTAATATATTAATTCTATATTTTACTTTTATCAAAGTTGCCCAGAATTATTTCATTTTTATCAAAGTTGCCCTGCCCTGAATATCTATTTTATATTAAATCAATATTTATGAGGACGAATTAAATGGCATTAAATCATTTGAACGATGTGCTGTTGGATGTGTTAGTACACGATTGAATATATATTTTATATTAAATCAATATTTATGAGGATGAATTAAATGGCATTAAATCATTTGAACGATGTGTTGCTAGATGTGTTAGTACACGTTGTAGGTGCATAGAAAAATTGAGAGATTCAGGGGAAGTTACAACGAATGATGAGGGCTCCTCTCAACCCTGCTTCATCCACCACTGTTCACAAAAATTGGCGTGAATGTGCCATGGATTGGAAACCTTTCTCTCATCGGCCATAATTGGCAAAAACTGGTGCGAATGGAATTGGATTGGAAACCCTTCTCTCATGTTTTCAATTTTTTCTCGAAGATATCATGCATTTATTTTTGGAATTCAGCCGAATGTGGATTGATGGACTTGGTTCTCTTAAAAAATTCACAGGTACCAATGGATATCTCCAAAACTCCATCCAAATTTCATGGTTTCTATTGGATCTCTCTAAATTTCCATCCAAATTGGGTTCCTCGACCATTGATGACAAAAATTGGCATGAATGCGATCGAAATGGAAACCCTCAAATTTCATATTTTGGAGGTAAATGATCAATTTTTTGTGGGTTTAAATTAATTTTGACTTCTATTTAACCTTTCGTTTGAACCCCATTTCATTCCATGGTGGTCATTCTATTCAGTGTTCAACTGGAAGCGAGCATTTTTTGGTCGGTTTCAACTCAGAAAGCGAGCATTTTTTGGCCGGTTTCAACTCAGAGGGTTGTTATGTACAAAATTCTTTGGTCCAATTGACACCTTTCTCAAACACATGGCATGTTTCTTCTAATAAGTATGTTTTTTATTGTTCTTTCATTGTTTATTTTGTTGCTTTGGAAAATTATATCCAACTTGCAAATTACAATTCATTTTTAAGTGATGGTGGGGGAAACTACTTGGGATTTGAGGATGTTTTGTATAACCAGTAAGCAAGCCAAGAAGCCATGGTGGTATGGTGTATTGTGTGTAAGACTGTGTGCGTTTTCATGTACAGAGTTAGATTAGCCAAAATTATCCTTAAGAAGAACACGTTACTAGACACCTCAGTTCTGAATCAGAATGTACACCTCAGTTCTGTCAGAAAAAATGTTGATTTGACATTCCTCTTCCATGAGTAAATATTTTTGGTAGTTACAACATCATTGACATAAAAAAAGAGAACATTAGTTGTCCTTTATACAATTCTATGTTTTTGGAAACAATGGTACAGGCAGGAGATGTGAAGGTTGCATTCACAGGGCATGATCATTTAAATGATTTATGTGGCAAGCTTAGGGGAACTGAGTTGGAAAGAAATCTGACTTCTCCCTGACAGATTGCTACAAGTTAGAAAATGTTAAAGTACCATGAAAACTACTATAAAATAAAGGCTAATGAGCACCGAATAGTCCATTATTTTTGAGATATCCCTTCTTGTTAGCTGGTTCAAGAACAGGTGTGTCCAATGACCTATGAGGCACTGTGAAAGCTGCCATTGTCCTCATAGCTAAACGTTGTAATACAATCTGAACATATCAACATAAGAGACTAAACAAATCAGAATCCTATTCCAGTTAATAGAATTAAAGGATGTGTTGAACCCCTACCAGATTTGTTAAAAGTTGGTGCCCTACCAGATTTTGATAAGATTAAATTTTAAATTTAGTGCACTGAGTTATTTTTCTAAAATAAACAACTATATTCCTTTTTTGGATATCCCCTAAATTTGCAAAAAATGGCAGTTTTAGTGTTGGATTTCAAAAACACTGCGGTGAGATACTTTAGATATTTCTCAAGTAGGTGTAAGGAGATGAAGGGATTGGGTTCATAATGTAGAAGACAAATGTGAAAGGGAACCTTTCGTACTCTATGCTTCATTGAAAAATCCATATATTACTTTTGTTGTTAATTATATTGTTGTTCTAATGACAAAAACTTAGAATTCTATTGATTGTTGTGAATAAATATATCTAACTAATTAGAAAATGCTCATATTAGAGGGAGCATAAACCCAAGTGGGATACATGGCATTTATTCATTTAGATTCTCTATTGTTATAAGATTGGTTTCTTATACTCTAATCACCGGTTTTTAATATATATCGTCTTCATATGCAAACATACAAGCTTAGTTGAATTTACAATATTCTACAAGATGCTTGATAGCTTTGAGGTATGCCTCAATATTTGAAAAGTTGTCTTTTCCTTAGAAGATCTCCGAAATTATTTCTTCTGCAAGTTGATTTTCTCATTGTGGGATTTTCTAGTATGTTTTGATTTTCATAATATTGGTTGTTTGCAGGACTCTTCAATATATGCAAATGGTGTAAGAAACTATCACCATGTTACCCGCATAAATTTAAGTCACGATATGGCACCGATCCATAAACAAAATCAGAAATTGGTTCCTAACATTGACTACAGTGCATTAAGGGAATCTGGAGCTAAAAATTTAGATCTTTGGGTGAAAGAAGAACTTTATCCAGTTGACCCTATGTCCAAATCTCATCCTGATTTCAAAACAATAACAAGACTATGCCGGTTTGTATTCCATGGAAACAATGGTCTTCTAGGATACTGATGCAGGAGCATCCACACCTCATCAAGCGAGCCAGCGCGTGGAGGCGAAAGGAGACAGCTGGAAAGCGCCAGCACCAATTTTGAAACATCGTGATATTGTTGCACCAAACATTAATGCATTGATGTGATGAAGCGCACTTGTACATTGTAACGGACCTTGAGCAGATAAGCTCTCATCCTTAGGTAGCTGAGGCACTTATTAGATTTAATGCAGGTAGATAAAATAATTAAGTCTAGATTAGACAGTTTTGCTTTCGAGAGGGAAAACGGAATATAGACACCCTCCCTTTGTACATTGTATTATTATCTCTCACATTAGCATTCAGAGAAGAGATCATTTAGCATTTGCATTAAGAACAAGAAGAGAAGAGCAGAGAACTTGTGAAGAATCCCCATGTACAGATATTGAATTAATAGGAAGCTTGATTCAATTTCCATGGCTGTGATTGTTCTCTGTGTGTTGTTGATATTATGTTGTTTCTTACTTGCTTCTTGTTATGCCTTCATTGTATATGCTGCATATGTAATTTCGTGGTAGATTAGGAATCTGGGAGAAAGGCGAGAATAAGTTTAAATTGTTTCTCTGTTCGAGCCAGGAGATTCCTGCATAGAGTGCAGTGGAATTCCTCTGCATAGAGTGCATTGAGGAGGCTCAACAGTTAAACTCTCATTCTCGTAAGCCCATGGATTGAGTTGGGTCATTGAAGTCATGCAGGAGGAGTGCAGGCCAAGGTTGAGTTCTCAGTAGCAAGTCTGAGAAGAGAAAGGCAGGAGGGGCTGTGACTGTGAGTGCAGAGGACCTGGAAGACTTCAGCACCACCGGAAGTAGGAGATCTTTGTTGCAGGTGAGTGCACGAGATTTGAAGGACTCAACAGATTTGAGGACTGTTGGAGGTCTGTGGAGAAAGACGTGGGAGAAGTATCTGAAGGAGTCTAAGTCGACAGAGCTCAAGAGGAATAGTTCCTTGGAATTCCGTGAGGAAGAACACAAGTGACGTTCACCCAGGATGAAGGTGGTGGAGCGAAAGAAATCCTCAAGGAGGAAAATTAATAGACAGGATTCGGCAAGGAGGATCGCGAGCCCCCGTGGACCGTTAGATCAGTGGAGGGCTGCGATGGAGTTAAGTCGCAGGCACACTAGAGGCCAGGCTATCGCATATCGGCATTCGGCGTTTGGCAAGGTAAGAGTTTACCTTTCGAAATCATGAGTCGCAATTTCCCAATTTGACCAGAGCCATCAATCATCGGAGGGATAGGTGGCACGAGATCCCGAGGAGTGGGGACTCGGCACTTCGGTATTTTCAAAGCTGAAAGGCATACGGAGGAACAGTGAAGTCTCGAGTTGCGACGGGTCCCACATAACAGCGGGGAGTACTAGCACGTGGCATCGCACCTCGGCACTCGGGGTTTTGAAAGTCAGGGAGATGACATCGCGGATGGCGATATTCCGATAGAGACATCCCCGATGGGTTGGAGGTGTTGACCATTGACCATCGACATTCGGGACTCGGTGTTTGATTGCGTGAGAACGGTGTTGTGAGTCTCGCGATATCGCGAGGTCCGATTCCCCGAGAAGTAAAGGGGTGATCGTCGAAAGAATACTGTGGGTAGCGAGAACTCCCGAGAGGAGTTGGAAGAGCATTGTTGCTCTTCGAGCTGAAGAAAGTGAAGGTCCTGGTGAAGCGACCGTCCGCGTGAGGGGCAGGTTGCTATCAAGTGGTATCAGAGCGGGAGTCAGAGTTCTCTTTGTTCGGGTAGCAGAGAGAAGTAGATACGCCATGTCGCCGAGACGGGAGAGACAGTCACCTAATCGTGAAGACCAGGATGCCCGAAGAAGGGGTAGACCAGCAGGCAATGCTGAGATGGAGCGCCAGGTGCGAGATCTCCGAGCTAGGCTTGAGGAGATGGAGACTACGCAGAGACGTGGAACTGCTGCAATAGAGTTCAGTGATTCCAAAGTGGAGGAGGAAGCTGGACACGACGCTGAAGAAGTCACGGCAGAAGACGCATCAACAGAGAGGTTGATCAGATCTATTTCGAGGATGAGCTCGAAGACAAAAATGGACATTCCCGTCTATGAGGGGAGTCTAAACGCAGAGGAGTTGCTGGATTAGATCCGAGCACTTGACACCTACATCGATTACGAAGATATCGAAGAGGACAAGAAGGTGAGGCATGCAGTTACCAAGCTGAAGGGTCATGCAGCCTTATGGTGGGATGAGTTGCAGGCGGACAAGCGCAGCAAAGGCAAACAGAAGATAAAAAGCTGGGACAGGATGATCGCTAAGATGAAAGCGAAGTTCATCCCTAGGGACTACTAGATCACTCTGTTCAGGCGCATGCAGAACTTGAGACAAAAGATGATGACGGTGAAGGAGTACACCGAAGAATTCTATAGGCTCAACATCCGAGCTAGTCATCGGGAGAGTGATGACGAAAAGGTGGCAAGATACCTGAATGGTCTCAGGCATGACATTTAGGACGAGTTGAGCATGGTTACCATCCGGACAGTTGAGGATGCGTACCAGATGGCTCTAAAAGCTGAAGAAAAGCTAAGCCGCAAGCAGGGACAGCAAGGGTGAGGCAGAAACTAGCCAAGAGGCAAGGCAGTTGCCCAAGAGATAATTCAAAATCCGAATGAGGATTGGAGAAGACCTTAGGGGAAAACTGAAAGAGGTGGAACCTCACAGCAGAGGCAGCAAAATGCTGAGCCGAGGAGGCAGCAAGATGATCAGCAAGGAAGATATGCTGATGTGAACACATCTCCTCGTGCCCGAGGTTGAGGCAAAGGGCGAGGAGGAATTATCACATGTTTCACGTGTGGTAAAGACGGACACAAAGTCGTTGACTGTCCAGACAGGAAGGTGGATAGAGGAAAAGTTCACGTCGCTGAGGTGCAGAGGCGTGACGTTGAGAGTGAAGATGCGGACAGCGGACGGTCGTTGGGAATGCATAAAATCCTTCTGACACCTAAGAAAGAGGTATAGAGCACAGTGCAGAGGAGCAGACTGTTTAGAACGGCTTGTACAGCCAAGGACAGGAAATGCAAAGTCATCGTGGACAGTGGGAGCACTGATAATCTCGTTTCAACCGAGATGGTGGAGAAATTGGAGCTAGAGACGACTAAGCACCCGAGTCCGTATAAGGTCTCGTGGTTACAAAAAGGACACCGGGTAAGTGTCACTAAACAATGCTTAGTCAAATTTAAAATTGGGAATTATCATGATGAGATTCTATGTGATGTTATTCCCATGGATGTGTGTCATGTACTACTGGGTAGACCATGGCAGTATGATAGAAATGTTGTTCATGATGGGAGGATGAACACATACACCTTGGAGAAGGATGGGAGAATTCATAAACTGCTGCCGATAAAAGATAAGAAGGTGGAGCCAGAGGAGAGCAGCATGATACTTCTCATGAGTGGGAAAGAGCTTCTCACGGAGATAGAAAAGAATGAAGATCCACAATTCTTTGTTGTCAGGAAGCTGAGAGTTGTACTGACAAGCACAAGAGTGGATGACTTGCCTGAGGAGATTCAGGAACTACTGGGAGAGTTCACTGATATCATCATGGATGAACTACCTCGTTCATTGCAACCGGTGAGGAGTGTGAGTCACCACATTGACCTCATACCCGGAGCGAGCTTACCGAATAAGGCAGCGTACAGGTTGACACCTCAGGAGAATGAGGAAGTCAAGAGGCAAGTACAGGACTTGCTGGACAAAGGAATGGTGAGGGAAAGTCTTAGTCCATGTGCTGTTTCGACAGTACTGAGTCCGAAAAAGGATGGAGGCTGGAGGATGTGTACAGACTCCAGGGCGATTAACAAGATCACCATCAGGTACATGTTTCCACTGCCGAGAATGGACGACTTGATGGATTGCCTAAGTGGGGCAAATTTATTTTCAAAGATTGATCTCAAGAGCGGATATCATCAGATCCAGATGAGAGAGGGAGATGAATGGAAGACAGCATTCAAGACAAACGAGGGTTTGTATGAATGGCTAGTCATGCCGTTTGGGTTGACAAACGCGCCAAGCACATTTATGCGACTGATGAATGAAGTCCTATGGGAATTCATTGGCAAATTTGTAGTGGTATACCTGGATGATATTTTAATATTCAGCAAGACAAAGGCTGAACACTTGAGGCATTTGGCCATTGTGATGAGAAGATTACAGCAGGAGAAGCTGCTGATAAATTTGAAGAAATGCTCGTTTATGCAGACAGAACTCATATATTTGGGTTTTGTGATTTCGATGAATGAATTGAAGATGGATCCTGAGAAGGTTGAAGTAATCAGGAATTGGCCATCGCCGAGAAATGTTTTTGAGGTAAGGAGCTTCCATGGACTCGCTAGTTTCTACAGGAAATTCATTCAGAATTTTAGTGGAATTAGCGCCGCGATGATGGACACGGTGAAGAAGCGGCATAAGGATTTTCATTGGACAGCAGAGGCTGAAAGGAGCTTCAATCTGTTGAAGCAAAAGATTACCAAGCAACCAGTGCTGGTGTTGCCGTACTTTCAGAAAACCTTCCAGGTGAAGTGTGATGCCAATGGGTATGCTGTTGGAGGGGTCTTGAGTCAGGATGACAGACCTGTAGCATATTACAGCGAGAAGCTGGATGATGCCAAGCTGAAATACTCCACATACGATAAAGAGTTCTATGCCATCATACAGGCATTGAAAAAGTGGAGGCATTACTTGATACCCAAGGAGTTTGTTTTATACAGCGATAACCATGCATTGCAGTTCGTGAGTCAGCAGGAGAAGTTGAATCAAAAGCATGCGAAATGGGTAGAATATATGCAGAATTTCACATTCGTGATAAAGCACATTTCGGGGACTGCTAATAAGGTGGTAGATGCTTTGAGCTGAAAATGCTTGCTGCTGCAGGAGTTTAGAGTCAAAACCTTGGGTTTTGAAAATTTGAAGGATATGTATGCAGGTGATGCAGACTTTGGGGAGGCATATGAAGCAGCCGAGAATCTGGTGCTCAGAGATAGGAGCCCGTGGATAGATTTCTTGATACAAGATGGATTGTTGTTTCGGGGCAATCAACTGTGTATTCCAGATTGCTCTATGAGAGAAAATTTGGTGAAGGAGAAGCATAGTGGTGGACTAGTAGGTCACTTCGAACATGACAAAACATTCGCCAAGCTGAGCGAATCATATTACTGGCCAGGCATGTGGGCAGATGTTAAACGGTTTGTTGACAGGTGCAGGATATGTCAGCATGCAAAGGGTCGAAAGAAGAACACAGGGTTCTATCAGCCATTGCCCATACCTGAGAGGCCATGGGAAGCCATCAACATGGATTTTGTTTTGGGACTGCCGAGAACACAGCGAGGAGTGGATTCCATCTTCGTGGTAGTGGACAAGTTCTCGAAGATGGCACATTTTATTCCATGCCATAAGACTAGCGATGCGACGCACATCGCGAATTTATTTTTCAAAGAGATTGTGCGATTGCATGGATTGCCGAGAAGCATAGTCTCAGATCGGGATACAAAATTCATAGGTCATTTTTGGAGGACGCTATGGAAGAAGCTGGGG
>SNQJ01S0095314.1:11498-24245 GCA_010110895.2 Picea sitchensis | reverse complement strand
AAAGGTCGGAAGGCAGGGGGGGTCCAGAATTCACTGTGCGCCGTTGATCCAGGCGCGCTGATCCAGATCGTCCGTTCTTGTTCACTGTTTACCACGGGCGCATGTCGCTCGAGACCTTGGATAAGTGGGTTTCAACCCACCCTTTGATTTCCTACCCCCGCTAGCAAGAAATATCGCTAACACCTCCCTTTGTACATTGTATTATTATCTCTCACATTAGCATTCAGAGAAGAGAGCATTCAACATTTGCATTGAGAACAAGAAGAGAAGAGCAGAGAACTTGTGAAGAATCCCCATGTACAGATATTGAATTAATAGGAATCTTGATTCAATTTCCATGGCTGTGATTGTTCTCTGTGTGTTGTTGATATTATGTTGTTGCTTACTTGCTTCTTTTTATGCCTTCATTGTATATGCTGCATATGTAATTTCGTGGCAGATTAGGAATCTGGGAGAAAGGCGAGAATAAGTTTAAATTGTTTCTCTGTTCGAGCCAGGAGATTCCTACATAGAGTGCAGTGGAATTCCTCCGCATAGAGTTCGTTGAGGAGGTTCAATAGTTAAACTCTCATTCTCGTAAGCCTAGGGATTGAGTTGGGTCATTGAAGTCATGCAGGAGGAGTGCAGGCCAAGGTTGAGTTCTCAGTAGCAAGTCTGAAAAGAGAAAGGCAGGAGGGGCTGTGACTGTGAGTGCACAGGACCTGGAAGACTTCAGCACCACCGGAAGTAGGAGATCTCTGTTGCAGGTGAGTGCACGAGATTTGAAGGACTCAACAGATTCGAGGACTGTTGGAGGTCTGTGGAGAAAGACGTGGGAGAAGTCTCTGAAGGAGTCTGAGTCGACAGAGCTCAGGAGGAATAGTTCCTTGGAATTCCGTTAGGAAGAACACAAGTGACGTTCACCCAGGACGAAGGTGGTGGAGTGAAAGAAATCCTCAAGGAGGAAAATCAATGGATAGGATTCGGCAAGGAGGATCGCGAGTCCCCGTGGACCGTTAGATCAGTGGAGGGCTGCGAGGGAGTTAAGTCACAGGCGCACTAGAGGCCAGGCTATCGCATATCGGCATTCGGCGTTTGGCAAGGTAAGAGTTTACCTTTCGAAATCGCGAGTCACGATTTCCCGATTTGACCAGAGCCATCAATCATCGGAGGGACAGGTGGCACGAGATCCCGAGGAGTCGGGACTCGACACTTCGGCATTTTCAAAGCTGAAAGGCATACGGAGGAACAGTGAAGTCCCGAGTTGCGACGGGTCCCACAAAACAGCGGGGAGTACTAGCACGTGGCATCGCACCTCGGCACTCGGGGTTTTGAAAGTCAGGGAGCTGACATCACGGATGGCGATATTCCGATAGGAAAATCCCCGACAGGTTGGAGGTGTTGACCGTTGACCATCAGCATTCGGGACTCTGCGTTTGATTGCATGAGAACGGTGTTGTGAGTCTCGCGATATCGCGAGGTCCGATTCCCCGAGAAGTAAAGGGGTGATCGCTGAAAGAATACTGTGGGTAGTGAGAACTCCCGAGAGGAGTTGGAAGAGCATTGTTTCTCTTCGGGCCGAAGAAAGTGAAGGTCATGGTGAAGCGACCGTCCGCATGAGGGGCAGGTTGCTATCAGATACTGTAAAAATTTGGATGGTAACCGGATTTCCCTTGAACAAAAAATCCAAGATCTTAGTGTCAAATTAAATCATCTCCATCACTCAAATATGGTTCAGTATCATGAAATCATAAGATTGAACCAAATAATAAAAATGTTGAATCAAAGACATGTGTATGAACTGCTTCAAGTGAAATCCAGCTCAACAAAAGAAATTGAAATGTTGAAAAAAGATATCTATCGTCTCCAAAAGAGACTCTCTTTAATAAAGGAAACTCCAGTGGGGTTGAGGAATAGACCAAAAGAGTTGAAACCATTATCATGTATGGTGAGGGGAGGTTCCTATAAAAAAGGGTGTTTGGGGTGAAGTCCATATTAGATCCAAGTTGTATTAATATTGTGGATTTGTACAAAACTGTGTTGAAGAAAAGTGACATTAAATCAATGCTCAAACAACCATAATTTGATGCTTTGAGGAAAGAAGTAGTTAACCAATTAATTGCAAACTTAACAATTGATGTAAAGGATGTTCAAGGATTTTGTGATGATAGAGTGATCAGCATGGAAGCATATGCAAGTCTTTTTAAAGTTTTGAGAGAGGGAATGTTGAATGTCGGGATTAAGAAAATTTTGGTTCCTCGCCCTTTTCATGTGCAAAAAGAGCATGGACTATGAAACAAAAAACATGTTGATTCTTTGGGAGATGCATATCAATTAGAAGCAATGCATGAAGTTGCAAGTAACAATAAAAAGAAATTATCAAGTGAAATTATTCCATTAATGAGAAAAAATAACTTGTGGTATGACCTAGAGTGGGTATTATAGCTTATGGTGAGGTACTATGACATCTCTATTGAGGAGGCATGTGGGAAATTGATTGTTGTCCTAAAATTGGATGAGATGGAGTTAATAAACAATGAAAAATATGAAAGAGTTTCAATCACATTAATGAATCATGCATTAGATCCAAACCTTGATAAGACAAGTGATAAATATTTTCAAGTTCAATCTGAAGATCACCTTTTTTGGTTGGGAATTTTTCGTGTCAACAAGGAGTCCCATGAGTCCTTGAAATTTGTTTTCAGAGAAACATCTTTACCATCAATTATGTCTTCACATGATGTAGGGGAAAAGTTATATGTGGAAGGATATGGTTCATATTTTGTGGAATGGCACCTTGCAGCTGATTTAAAAACTCTCAAGTGTATGTACAACATTTATCATGGTGCAAATGCAATGCATAGTTGCTTATATTGCATGAAGAAAAAACAAAAAGATCGAAGTTGGAATGGTGGTATTTTGAGCTGTCATCAAAACCTTCCTCCCAACCGTGATCAACTTGATCCAAATCTAGATGTAGTTCTTTCTATACCATTTATTAGGGTGCACATGTGCACTTTGCATGCATTTGTGAGAATTGTTGATAAGATGGTGTATTTATCTATTTTGTTTGCATGGAAAAAAACCCCACAGGCTAAAAGTAAAAAGTTAATTGAGGCAATTGAATGTGTTCTTTCAAAAGTAGGTTTGCATGGTGGACATGTTAAAATTGAAAAAGATATTAAGAGATCAGGAACAAGAGGAAATATTCCAGCAAAGCCATCAATGTCAGGTGTCAAGGCACATCATTTTCTTGAAAACAAATGTGGACATGGATGTTGGGGATTGTATGAAGAATTAATTGATGCAGAAGATGATCGCACTAGTGAAGGGTGTGAATCAACTAGAAAGAAGAAATGTGCTTGGAGGTCACTTTCATCTTTTTTTCTACTGATGGATAAGGAAAAATTCATGGAAGGTGATGCAATAACCTTTCAAGAAGCTATTACAGACTTCATAAGAGCAATGATAGAAGCCTGGGGAGACAACCATATGACACATTATATGGGATGCATATTAATTTTCATCCCACTAGTACTTTCCTTTCTACGTTTCTTTACTTTACATAATTTATTGTAAATTAACTTCATTTCCTATATTTGTTTGGTATTCTAAGATAGATTGATGCCAATGTTTGTAGCATAAATTATTTGCACATGGACCATGGTTTGCAACAAAATATGTAAGCTTGGCCATTTGGGGTACACAGGGTATGGAGAAATCACATAAGCTAGCTCGTACCATTTACCATAGATGCACACAGAAAGGAGGGGGTTCCAATCATTCAGATGTTGTTGTGCAAATGGGTCAAGCATTTTATAGGCCTAAAATGGATGGATTTAAGAAGAAAAACCACCTTTCAGAAACAACTGAGCTTAGTATAGTGATAATAACAGCAGAGAAAAATAGAAAACGTAAGATATTTGATGTTTCTGAAGGTGGAGTTGGGACAAGTGCTAGGTATGCAATCCGTATGTTAACTTTTCTACCCTCTTAATTTAATAATTTATTGTTTTTAAAGTCTCATTATCATATTTGTTTTTGTAGATGTGACCCTCTATCAATGGGACCTTTCACAAGAAATTCAAGTTTCCTATAAGTGTATTCTCTTCCAAATAATTTTGTAAGTTGTTAAGTTTATCAACTTTATGAAGCTTATATTTTGTGTGTCAAATAATTACTTAAGGCTAGCTAGAAAAATATTCTTTTTGGTATCAAAACTAACCCAACTCTTGTACATGTCAGTAGGTAAAACATGGACATTTGAACCCCAGAAGTCCAGAAATACATCTTCCAGATGCTTCAGGATTCATTACGTCGAAAAATCCATCTTTTCCCATATCTTAATTGGTTGTAAATGCATCAAATCTGCAGAGACTTGGACCCACGTTCAGTTGTTTGGGTTTATGTAATTCTAATGTTGCACTTTATCGCTATATTCAATTATGATATTGCATGGCCATATTGTAGTGCTTATCAGGTTGTGACCTGCATGTCATTTTGTAAACAGAGATACTTGTATTATTGGAATAAAATTGAATTGTCTTCCCTTCATAGAGAAACAATTCTAATTTTGTTATTGGCAAATGAACATTGTCTATCTTTTGTAACTCTATTGTAACAAAAGTAGAATTGTATAATTCAGTCACATCTAGAATTGTATTGGGTTCAATTCTTTTGGTTTTGTTGTCTTGTTTTTTGTTTTGTTTTCACAATTAATAATTTAAGTCACATTATATTTTAATATGCTTCCACGCATGTCAATGTGATTGGGCAATGTGACTTGTTAAGCAAGTACCAGTGATGGTAGCTACTTGGTTTATTTGTATATCTTATTCAGTATAGCCATCTCCATCAAAATTTGAAGGAAGCCAACAATGACCATGATAGAAACATAGAAAAGTCCTACAAACAAATCCAACAAAGAATATAAGGGACAATACATGCCAAAAACCAAAGCAAAATGCTCGAGGTCAAATATGGGACCTCAAAAGGATTTTTTTTTGGTACACTTTCCTTCATAGAAATTCAACATCTAGTTGTCTGGCCCTTCTAGTCATGAGCAAGAAACAACAATGTGTCCTTTGGCAATGTGAAAATCTGACACAGGAAGAAAGATCATGTTATGGGCAACGAAATATGCACACTATAATTACCATCTATGCATACCAACTTCCTCTGCAGTTTGTAATTACCAAGTTCCATGAAAATTGATTTTAATACCTGTGAGTGTAGAGATTTGTAAAGTCGTTCTGCACTTCCTCCCTGCAAGCATGCCAAAACTTATGGATCCTAAAGAAATCAAATAAGACAAAATTCTGAAAAAACTGATAGTCCGCATGGATTTTCTTTTTCTTGAATGAATTGAAAAGTTTCCAACCTAAAATGTAATGAATTTGAAGGTAATACATAACAGATTGATCATACTTCTCACTACCAAGATTGAGATACTATTCTCTTTACAAGGTCATTCAATACAACCCATTATAATCCCTGATTATCAATGCATAATACATTTTTAAGGGGAGTCATTCCTTTTTTTGCAAGTAAAGAAACTAAATACAGTATTGTACTTCACATAAGGTATTTGAGAGTCTACCCAACTTAAGAGACTACAGGAGGAACTTAAATTCCTATAACATAAATTAAATTTATAAATTTAATTCTATAGGGTTTCAAGTTCTACTTATGTTGTTTCTCAATGTTCACATTTTTTCCTAACTTCAGAATCACTACAATTGAATTGTGTTTTAAACTCCAAAATCTCAACACTGCAAAGTTAAGACCCCTAATATAGATTTATGTTCATTGGAGGAAAGATTCATAAGTTTAAACACATATTTGACATATAGTGAACCTACAAATATTGAGAAGCAAGTGCATATCAATATGGTTCATAAGGAAATAAGGTTTTGAGGCAAACAGTTACCTTCCTGTCTCTAGATATTGCTAGAAGAGCAGAATGCCAAAACACCAAATGGGAGCAAAATGTAGAGATCATGAAGAGATTTTCCATGTAAGAACAAAATTAAGCGGGAAGTATAGTTTGAATTTTGCAGGGAAAGATCATTACACTACTTGTGCAATAAATCAAAAAATAATACACATATTCTCGAATCATACAACTCAACCATGTTGAGAAGTTTATAAATAAGATATATTTGTATTTTGGACTTGCATTGAAAGATGGAACAAGAATCGATGTCTGAAACAAAAAAGCACTATGTTGTGCATGCAAGAAAATGTAAATTCTAGTGGAAATTTCTAGTTGCACAACAACTTGTATTTCCATGTAAATTTGTGTGTACTAGAAAGGGAAAATGCTACAATCTAATCTAGGAATACCTTATCCCAATTCAAGAGGTCACTTTGAGATACATAAGGTTCTCGTAGTTTTATAGAAACACTTTTATTGGTCTCACCCTTATGCAAACATGGATAAATACATGAAGGCCTTTGTTTCTTGCACAATAAAAAACTGGCCAATAGCTCAACTAACTCAATTTGACTTTGACAAGCATTAAATATCACCAAATCCACATGGAAAAACTAATTTAACCCCATGACACTTAATTACAATGGAGGAGTCTTTTGGTGTTGTAATATCCCCCGGTAGTGCCCCAGTGATATTATGAATGGTAATCATGTTTATGAATTGTAATCATGTTTTGTAGGCTGGTGAGCCAAGTATTGATAAGTTGGTGGGCTTATGTGTTTATTAGGCCAGAGAGCCTAAGTGTTAAGGCCAGGAGCCTGATTTTTGTATATGTAATTATGCAGATCCTTAATATAATATATAAACATCGCTGCATGCAGACCGACCACGAAGAAAGAGTGATGGGGGACTAAGCTTCCACAAGGTTAGTTAAGGGAGGAAGCTAAGTGTGTGGGCCTAGGGGCTAAGCTAGGGGGATTACCTCTAAAGAGGATAATAATTTATTATTATTTCCTAAAAGGATAAGGTGGTCAATTGACCAAGTGTTGTCCTAAGTTTATGGGAAAGGGGAACGAATGCAAATGTAGTGCATGCAGCTCCAAGAAGAAAAGTGTTGACCTGGGCGCATGCATTAAAAGATGACAAGTTGAGCCGTGTTGGGGGTTGGTTCTGTGGAGTCTAGCGATTCTCCATCCACTGTTTAACCATGAACGGAGACATCCACCAGGGACCCTAGAACGAATAACCCGAGAGTCATTCTGCCATCCTCCATCTGAGTTAGCAGTTCATCCTGTTTATTCTTCTATCCACAGTCGAAACTCGAAACTAGGAGAATCGACCTCTACGTTTTGTTCTCTGGTCGCACACCTTGAAAACCAGTGGGAAAAACCCATGGACTGATCCATCGTCTAACCTATTCAACCTCTGCATAATCATGCATCCTGAAACTGGTACTCCATGAGCCGTTCTATGTCTTCTGAGGAACCCGACACCTGAGTAATCGCCTTATATGTGTCGTGTTTCAGTGTGGGTTGTTGCCTCTTGTGGTGTCATGCCCATCTGTTGTTGCTACTATCATCCCTATGTGAATGAGTGTTGAACCGTTGTTGTTGTCCTCAGCTGGCTAGAGATGAGTCGAGGAGTGTGCTGAAGAAGCAGGTTGTTAGGCCCGTGGTTGAGGAGGCAGGTTGTCAAGCCTGTGAGCAACTCTCTCCAGGTTAGGAAGTGGTTTTCTCCCAGAGAGAGTCCAGCACCAGCTACAGAGCTCTGAGAATTCTTGATCTGGCCTGTTTCCGAGACCCAGAGAGGGAGGTGAAGCACCGATGGACTATTCTTGTGAAGGTGTATACTCTCAGGTGGAACAAGCATGTGGGGAATGAGATTCCATGAGTAGTGGGCGTAAGAAGGCTCCTGGAGCAAATCCTTTCGATTTCACTGTGCAGTGTTCCTGTAACCTCAGTCTAGTCTAGGATTCACTTGCCCTAGGTGGAGCTTAGTCCCATCTCGGGGGTGACCCACTGCTGAGAGTGATGAGAAGCATGGTCTATGGCTGGGAGGTTCATGGAAGGTCTGGACATAGTTGGTGGTGTTACGCCAGTTTAAGAGATAAGTATTAATTTTGTACTTGATTTATATGTGATGCATGTCTGTGTCTTGAAATGCTATCATGTATTCTGTTGCAAGTATGAATTGCTATTAATTTTGTTTATTTATGTATGACAGCAGTAATACTGTGATTGCTCTATATTGTTTGTTAAATCCATGTCAAATGTCTTAATTTGATTTAATGCATAATCTTTATAAGCATATTATATAAGTATGAGAATGTTTATGCATAGTAGCATTGCCCGACAGTTGGGTTGATGGTCAGGGACATTTCAAATTGGTATCAGAGCTCAAGGTTTCAGCACTGAGCCTGGATGGGCCATGTTAGTGATGGTTGAAGCAAGAGTTTGGAAAATAATTGTTTTCAAGATGGAAAAAATTCAAGTTCAGAGCCTCAGTTTCAGCACTGAGCCTGGATGGGTTGGATAAGGGGTCGTTGGATCGAGGTTTTAGGCAGAAATTGGGTCTGGCAGGACTCATTTCAGACCTTAGAATGTTCTGGAGTGCTAAGAGGCTACCTTGGCCACGTCACGAAACTCAGGAGGAGTAGCGGTAGAATAAAACCGCAGTCGGCATGGTATTTGACACAGAGAGAGAGAGCACTCAACACTTGGGGTGTTGGAGCAGTAGGATCTGTAAGGAGAAGGAGAATCCTTCATGACCATCAAATCTAGTAGTGTTGCGAGGCAGTTAGTCGTGAATTCCCTTGGAAATATGCAGAGTAACATATTTTTTTCTGTGTCGTAGGATCTTTTTGGAAGGAAGGGAAATCCCTTACGACCGTCAGATCTGGGGAAGGTGCAGAGGAGTTAAACAGGAGGCCCTTCAGACTTCACGACTTCAATGAAGTCTGATGTTAGAAACAAGATAAGGGTCAAATCCTGAAGCTCCGAAGTGGATCTACATCGTAGATTTGGAGAGGAGAGCTTGACCATTGGATTAACCAACGTTGAAAGGTCAAACGCAGTAGTGAAGGGAGAAAGCTCCCGAAGAGCTGAAGTGATGAGTCATGATGACATCACCTAGAGGTGACATGGACACATGGGATGTGTGCCACGTTCCAGTGGGTTTCAAACCCGTAGAAGTTTGAAATTCCCTATGGAACGTGACGAGTGTCACCCATCTGAATGGGCCACGTATCAATTGCTAGTATTCCGCTGTGTGGCATCTTGTGTGAGCAGTGTGATGGGACCCGACAAGCCACAAATATCAGACACCACAGATCAACGGTTAGAAACCGTATCACACAAAGAACTAGCACGAGGTTTAATTATGTGAGAGCAGGCTGGGTAAAATACTATGGTTTCACGAAGGTGTTACGTGTCAGCATCAAGAGAATTGTGGGATGAAAAGCGAGTTACTCCAAAACCACCATTGTATGCCCCCACAATTGGGAAAACGTTAAGTGATGTAAGGTAATGATGTCATCTAAGGTGACGTGGAAGTGTTTGGGGTGTACAAATGTGAAATCTTCCAAAGTCCCAAAGTACCGAAACTCAGATGCCTAAGGTTCCATAGCGAATGTTAGTTGTTGGATGCTGGGTAGACGTGGATGGTTGATCCACCCTACATCGCGAGCTCGTTAGTCTAGAACTCGGGAAGTTGTTGTGAAGTGCTTTGAAATCTCCCGAAACGCGAAGTCACGAAGAGACCTTTTGCTAAGCGAGTGGTCACGACCCGTGATCACAAGGATTAGGGACTGAGAGAAAAAAGGCTAGTGCCGAAAAATGATTACAGAGCAGAGAAGAGCTCGAAAAGAAAATGAAATCTGAACGTTTTCTTAAATCAGATTGGTTTGAATGCGCAAACTCGTGAAGTAGTGAATAAGTTTCAAGTGTTCTCTTCTGTAAGATATGCAGGGAGTGCATACTGAGTGCAAGGAGTGTGCATGAGAGAGTCCTTTTTGACTCGAAGCTCAAAAGGGATAGCATGGAATTTTTGTATGTAGAGTGTGCCTATCAAGCACAAGGAGTGCGTATAGAGGGAACTTTTTTAAGTTCGAAGGCTCAAGAAGACGAGCGTAGAGTGTGCCAGGAGGGCACCAGAAATTCTTTTGGAAGACACAGAAGGACCGAGTCCCTTTGAAACTGAGTAAGTTAAAATCTCAGGGAGAAACAGTGCAAGTTCGCACGCAGAGCGCAAGTGTGTGCCAGGGTGAAGTAAAAATTTCATTAACAGAAGCTCAGGAGGGAAAACACCGTCGAAGCCTTCGAAATATTTGAAATCATTCAAGTTAGGGAGGAAGTCAAGTCCAGAAGAATTGATGCCAATATATTTGGCAAGAAGACATTGAGAACCTAAACAGACGGTAGGAATCCTTGGAGGGAGAAGCGTCGATAGTCGTGCATCATTAGATCAAAAGAAACTACGTGGAGGATAATGCTAAGAGTCATTCAGTAGTCAAAATCTTAGGAGAGGTAGCGAACCATCAATCTCAAGGAAGATCGAACCGTTGATTCCTTTCATCGGGAAATCGAAAATCAGGAGTTGGGAGAATGGAAGAATTTTCTCTCGAAAATCCCAAAACGCAAACATCTGATTTGCGAGGAGAGATATAGACCATTGAATCACGATGAGTGTGAGCCATTGATATGACGCACTTGAATTTTGTGAAGTCAAAAGTTGGAAAGGGGAAGAGAACTGTTTTATGATTTCACGAACCGTGAAGTCCCAATTCATGAGAAAGGATCCACATCGTTGGATTACGAGGAGCTATGAGTTGTTGGATCTAACTCATGTGGATTTCGAAAAACTAGAGATCGGAAGAAAAGAGGGGCACTGTTTTTCGAAACCCTGAAACGCAAATTGTCTATTCTCGAGGAATTGATTTATACCGTCAAAACCCGAAAATTTGTGGACCATTGGAACCCACGTCCAAACAACAAGAAGTGAGCGTAGGAGGAACAGATCTAAGCCATCAGATCTGGAAGCGTGTGGACCAATAGTCGTTGTATCCAGAGGAGGTGCACAAGGTTTAGTGCATTTGAGTGCACAGGAGGAGAGCCGATTTCACGATACACGAAGTCTCGACATCATCGGGACCACCCATCGGAAAGGACGCATGGCAGAGATCCACGTGCGCCAAAGATTTGCAAGGGGAAGAGCCGCAGCGATCCTAACTGCCCATCGGGAGGGACGTGTGGTAGTCGATCAACATTTTTCTAACTCGTGACTTGGAGAAGTCAAAGGCCAAGTTTATGAAAACTCGTGAAACACGAATTCACGAAAAGATCACATCCATTGATCAAGGAGTGATCTGGACCGTTGATTGTCCAGGGAGAATTTCAATCTTTTAGGAATCAGGAGAACGGAAGTGAAAAATATTTTGACCTCGCGATACACAAAATCGCGACGAGATCTGAGCCATCAGATCGTGGGGAAATCAGAACCGTCAGATTGGGAGCTCCTAAATATCGGCATTTCGGGGATCGAGAGAATGGAGGTGAATCGCATTGGGAACTCCCGATACGCGAAATCCCGACACGCTTGAGAGTCAAGCCCAGTGTCATGATGAATGGTCACATGGATGGAGGCCAAGAGGGGAGCTAAGGAACATTTATCTTTTTTTGGGATTTTGGGAGTCGGGGATTCAAGGTTGGCTCACTCGCAAAGTCCCGACACATGAAATCATGATGCACCTTTTGTGTAGGCGTGTGGGCATATGTCGTGGTTGTGTGGAGATGAAGCTCACGTCTGGTTCTTGTGCGCGTGAGCTGAGTTTCACATAAAGGACCTGTGGATTTGTTCATAGGATTCTAGTAGGGAATCGAGAGAGTTGCTCCAGCTCGATAGATTGAAGAGCGATCCTTTGACCGAGAGGTCAACAGACCCCGCTGAGGTAGGGGCACTACGTCGAAAATTCTCAGGGCAGGAATGATCATGCACAGTAATCACAGTGAGAGCACAAGAAGATTCAGGAACCTGGGAAGAATTGAATACTTCTGGGTTCAACAAGGAAAAGTTTCACATGGGAAAGAAGTTGTTGCAATTTCTGTGGCAGCAAGTATGTTAGGGTTGTTTGGGTCAGCCAGAGGAAAGAATGCTTGCGCGTTTACAAGGTGTTGTTGGTGATGTTGTTGCATAAGGAGGGAAGCAATAGAGAGCTGAAGTGATGGTTATAAGTTTGATAAAAGAAGCATGAAAAATTCTACTACTATCAGAATTTCAGGTAGTATAAAAAAAGTATTAATGGCAGTCATGTAGGAATGAGTTTTATTACTCTTTTTGCATAATTGTTGAAAGGACAATTAGGTAAGAATTTCCTCAGCCAGAGTTATTTTATAAAATCACATGGTTATATTATTGAATGCATACCACTGGATGTGGTAAAGGTTGGAGTCCTGTATTAATTCAAATCTTTTTAGCTTCTGAATGCACACACTGACATAGTAGAATGTCATGTTAATTTGGTTATGGGGTAATAACCAAAGAAAATTAAAAGATAAGAACTTGTTATAGGAATGAATGCCAGTAAGCTAGTCATGTATGAGCCTAGGACCTGGTTGGATATGGAAAGGTCGGATATGGAAAGGTTATGAGCCACATAGGTACTAAAATCTTCCTACCTTTAAATAAAACTTGGGTTGCAACCTTTTTGATAACACTAATTAACACCACAGAATTATATTCTTGGTGTAGTGTTCGGGTCGAAAAGGAAGGCATCCGATTAATTGGGAAGACAATAGGAAGTGTGTGAAGAATGTGTCAACACATTGGCCAGAATTCCA
>SNQJ01S0095314.1:0-11488 GCA_010110895.2 Picea sitchensis | reverse complement strand
ATGTTCAGAAAATTGAAATAATAAACTTATTGTTATTAATTATGAACATGCATATGCATAGAATGATGAGTCATTCTATTTGGTTAAGTTGTTTGGTAATTGTGATTGAATTTCTAGGTTCAGGCAATTCTAAGATCCTTGCATAAGGTGTTGTACATGTTGAATTATGATGTCCAGAAAATACTGACAATTTGTTGGCAGTATGCAAGATGAAGCCTTGCAAGAAATTGGTATGCAGTTTTGTGCCTGTGGAAAAACACAAGGATGGATGCATTCATAATTTGGCAACAGCCAAGAAGAATTATGAAATAGAATTTCATGTTTTGGGGATAAAAGTTGAATTCCCTTTCAAACTAATTGGAGTTCCTAAAATGAATTCTTTTATGTTTTCTCATGATGACTGCATGTGGGTGATGCAGATGAGATGATGTTGATTAAGATTAGAATGTTGACTAAAAAGAGTAACTTGGGGAAGATGCTAATTGGAAATCTCTGAGGGCAGTTGGAACTCCAGGAGCCACAGTGCTCTAAGACTTCCGGTCCAGCCTGTTGTTGAAGCCCAAGGAAAGGGAGGTGTAACAGTTGATGGACTGTGTGACATTGAAGTTGCACAATCCTGAGGTGGGACAGGCATGTGGGGAAGGAGAGACCATTGGTTGGAGTGTTGTTGAGGTTTGGTACCTTGGTCTAGACCATGTGATATGGAAGTCTTCTCAATCAAAAGATAAGTACAATTCTCTATTTATTGTATGTTGTGTATCTTGTATATAGGTTATAATGTTATTAAAATTGATTGTATATATATATATATATATATATATATTGCATATACGCTTGCATTTCCTACATCCATGATGGTACATAATGTGTTTCATATTTCATTTCTTAAGAAATATCTATACCTGATGCTAAGCATGTAATCGATTGGAATGTGATTCAGGTGGAGCAAGAAGGTGTCTTGCAAGTGCATCCAGTGCACATATTGGACCGGAAAATAAAACATCTCTGGAATCAAGCCATATGGCTTGTAAAGGTCCAGTGGACCTGGTATGGTCCTGAGGACGCAACATGGAAGCATGTAGATGATATGCGGGCAGAATACCCACATCTTTTTTAAGATTTTGGAAATCTTGTTGATGCTGTGTAAAGAGCTGCACTAAGGACAATGCAAAAATAAGGGGAGGGGATTGTAATATCCCCTGGTAGTGCCTCGGTGATATTATGAATGGTAATCATGTTTATGAATTGTAATCATTTTTTGTAGGCTAGTGAGTCGAGTATTGATAATATGGTGGGCTTATGTGTTTATTAGGCCGGAGAGCCTAAGTGTTAAGGCTAGGAGCCTGATTTTTTTATATGTAATTATGCAGATCCTTAATATAATATATAACCATCATTGCATGCAGACCGACCACGAAGAAAGAGTGATGGGGGACTAAGCTTCCATAAGGTTGGGTAACGGAGGAGGCTAAGTGTGTGGGCCTAGGGGCTAAGCTAGTGGGCTTACCTCTAAAGGGGATAATAATTTATTATTATTTCCTAAAAGGATAAGGTGGTCAATTGACCAAGTGTTGTCCTAAACTCCTGGAAAAGGGGAACGAATGTAAATGTAGTGCATGCATCTCCAAGAATACAAGTGTCGACCTGGGCGCTCAGATGGTAGACAAGTGCACCTTTCTCCAAGTGTTGGGAGGAGGTCTTGTGATCAAACCTTGCTGAATCTCCGGGATGGATATTGTAATGGCTGCTATGTAAAAACATTGTATACTGTTGTATATAATCGAGAAACTTTCCTGTGGAAAAAAAAGTGTCGACCTGGGCGCATGCATTAAAAGCTGGCGAGTTGAGCCATGTTGGGGGCTGGTTCTATGGAGTCTAGAAATTCTCCATCCATTGTCTAACCGTGAACGGGGACATCCACCAGGGACTTTGGAATGAGTAACCCGTGAGTCATTCTTCCATCCTCCGTATGAGTTAGCAGTTCGTCCTGTCCATTCTTCTATCCACAGTCAGAACCCGAAACTAGGAGAATCGGCCTCTGTGTTTTGTTCTTTGGTCGCGCACCTTGAAAACCACTGGGAAAAACCCGTGGAATAATTCGTCGTCTAACCTGTTCGACCTTTGCATAGTCACGCATCCTGAAACCAGTACTCCATGAGCCATTTTGTGTCTTCTGAGGAACCAGACACCTGAGTAATATCCTTAGTTGTGTTGTGTTTTAGTGTGGGTTATCGCCGCCTGCAGTTCCATGCCCATCTTTTCTTGCTACTATCATCCTTGTGTGAATGAGTGTTGAACCGTTGATGTTGTCCTCACCTGGCTAGAGCTGAGTCGAGGAGTGTGTTGAAGAAGTGGGTTGTCAGGACCGTGATTGAGGAGGCAGGTTGTTAGGCCTGTGAGCAGCTCTCTCTAGGTGAGAGAGTCTGTTGGGAAGTGGTTTTCTCCTAGAGAGATTCCAGCACCAGCTACGAATCTCTAAGAATTCCTGATCCGGCCTGTTGTTAAGACCTAGAGAGGGAGGTGAAGCACCGATGGAATGTGCTTGTGAAGGTGTATACTCCCGAGTGGAACAGGCATGTGGGGAATGAGAGTTTGTGAGTAGTGGGCGTAAGAAGGCTCCTAGACTGAATCCTTCCGGTTGCACTATGCTGTGTTCCTGTAACCTCAGTCTAGTCTAGGATTCCCTTGCCCTTGGTGGAGCTTAGTCCCAGCTCGGGGGTGACCCACTGCTGAGCGTGATGAGTAGCGTGGTCTATGGTTGGGAGGTTCATGGAAGGTCTACACATAGTTGGTGGTGTTACGCCAGTTTAAGAGATAAGTATTAATTTTGTACTTGATTTATATGTGATGCATGTCTGTGTCTTGAAATGATATCATGTATTTCATTGCAAGTATAAATTGTTGTTAATTCTGTTTAATTCTGTATGACAGCAGTAATACTGTGATTACTCTGTATTGTTGGTTAAATCCATGTCAAATTTCTTAATTTGATTTAATGCATAATATTTATAAGCATATTATATAAGTATGAGAATGTTTCTACGTAGTAGTGTTGCCTGGCAGTTGGGTTGATGGTCGGGGACGTAACAGGTGTGATGCATATTGTGATTGCTTGTCTTGAGATAAATAAGTCTTCTAGAGGCATCATTGTCTTAATTTAGTAGTAACATGGAAGAATATGGTGTTAAAAGGTGTTCTCCAGAGATGGATAACAAATGCCTCGACTCTTTAAGTCAGATGTACCAAGCTAGGGAGATATCAGAAGCCCATGTACAGAACTTCCATCAGCGATTGATTCAATGAGAATGTGGCCTTGTGATCAATCCACAAACATAAAAACAACCATGTCAAGGGGGAAAGAAACAGAAATATGTTTTGCAATTGGGAAAGATGGACCCATGAGTTTATCTTGGCATGATATACAATGTGAAAATATTTAGAATCTATAGTATCTGTTATCTGCACGGGCAGTATCATGGACACCATGAGATTACTAATTTAAGCAATGTAAAATATTTCTTATTTAGAATTTTTAGATAATCACTGTTTTTCCTTGTGTTAGCACTCTGTAAATTCCCAGAGGTTGTCAGGAGGTAGAAGAAATTTAGCAAAGGTAACTTACACAACCACTTTGAAACTGGGATCTAGCCTTGCCAGTTTCAGAGAGGGATCTCTATGTAAGATTTAGATATATTCAGGTTTTAGATATTAGGCTAGTTAAATTAATAGAAGTATGTTGTTTTGTTTTATAAATATGGTTGAAATATTGTTTACACATCCATTGGGATATGGGGTCTGTGTTAAGGATTGAGATCAGAAACATATTTTATTAGGTTTCTTCACAGGGCAAGATAATGCAAATGTTGGATATTTTATAATTAAAGCGATGAAAGGAAAAAACAAGTAAGATAGTCAATCATAATAAAGAATCATTTAAGAATTTCTTTATCACAATATCAAAAGAAAAACATTCAAATCTTTAAAATCCAGAAACAGAGTATTCGAGATAAATTTTGCACTTAAACTTCTTTTAAATGATCAGAGATAGAAAACAAAATGATAACGAAGTAAGATAAACATTTAACAAAAAGAAGTAAACATCACCAACATCAACACACAGGAATCCTGTGAATCGCCCCTTTTATTACTAGTAGATCTCTTCAAAAAGATTACAGATTACAGCTTGCTTGGGCGTAAAGATCAACCCTCAATACTTAGGAGTCTGAAGTATTTATAGAAAAAATTACATTTGATCCTGTCATTAATGATCAGGATATGGTGGAGATAAAATCTAACTTACTAGATTACATTTACAAAAAAGTAGGAATGTTGAATGATCCTCTCGAATCCTTGGTGTTGATTCTAAGGAAGGTGGTTGGTGATTCATCTTTGACTTGACTATGAATGTTCCACATGCTGACTTGGATTGTGCACATCATCTCTTATTCAATCAAATCACACAGGTCATCCCATCTCTTTTGACTAGGGATGGTAATTTTGAGTAACCTTCGGTAAACTTCATCCATCTCTATGTATTTGGTGAAGGTGGGATTGGTGATGAAGATGTACTTAATCTCGTGTTGGATGCTGAGGTCCAACTGTAGAGTATCCAAAAATTCTTTTCTAGTAATGTTGCCCTGTATCCCTGCAAACTTAGAGCCATCTTTTGCCACTGTCAGAATATTTTGTTTTTAGTCTGAGAGGGTAATCAACTTGTCATTGATCATGAATAAACATGGGGGGGATTTCTTATGCAACGAGTCTATCTTGTTGAAAAACCTCTGTACTCCGATGTCCATTGTTGGGGCTCTTTCCTCAAGTTGCAGCATTAATCCTCCCTTGCTCAAAACTTTCTTGACCTCAATGATGGTTTATGTCCTATCCTCAATCTCCAAAGCCTCTAGTTCCTCTCTTGTTTTAGAATTCAAAAATATGATGATATCATTTTCCTCTGTAGGCCTTTCTCCCAATTCTCCTCTTATCTTATCAATGGCTTGTCTGCTTCTCTGCAACAGTTCATGCTGCTCAAACATAATCTATATGAGTGGCCAAATCTTTGTCATGGATTTGTAGATGTCCATCCAAATATTTTCCTTGGCCTCTGAAAGTGTTTTGGCCATGACTATTTCTTTCTGTAGCTTCTGCAATTCTTTCTTGAGTCTTTGTGTTGTATTCATCTATGTATTGTAACTAGACTAGAAAGTGGACATCATCTTTTGGAGGTTATTGATCTCATCTTACAGTCTTTTGATTTCCTTTCCTTGCAGAGACAAGTCCTCCATGGATTTCGCTAATTTGTTTGATGCATCTATGGTTGTTACTAAGGTTGCTACTGGAATTTCCCCTGTGGTGGTTGTTGTTGTTGTACTGATACCTGTGATGGGAACTACATTCAATGGGATGACTACCATTGGCACATTCTACTCTTTTTCTTTAACTAGCGCCTCCAGCTCGGCTTCCATATCCTTGATCTGCGCATTCTGCACCATGATTAGTTTCAACATTTCCTCTTTATGGCCTTCAGTCTCTTCCATTTCTTTTACCTGTGGATCTTCTGTGGTAGGGATCTTCAGTTGTTTCCTTAAGGATGTTATATCAGCATTCTTCTTCTTTAGCAATTCCTCAGCTACTTTCACATTTGATGGATCATATCCGATTTTGAGCACCAATTCCTCCAGAGATTTAATCTTATTGTCCTTTTCCAAAGAAGACACCTTCTCCAGCTTCAGCTGAGTCTGTACATTGTTCAAGGAAACCTGCAACTTTGCAGCAGTCATGGAGGTATTGGCCAGGGTGGAGAAAATCATTTCTCTCGTCTATCTGTGCATATCCATTTGGTCAGCTGGATGCACCTCTTTGACATCAAACTCAAAAGTTGACCTTTTATAATCAAAAATTGCTTTGGGTTGAGGCATCTGTGCCTGTAAGAACGCCATGTGCATCCTCCATTTTTCCGTTACAAAAGCAGAGAGAAACCTATGCTGGGTTGTAGATGTTTTCTTCAAGAATTGAGCATAGGTACTATTAGTCAACATCTCATTTTCTTCTTGATTAAGTTATACTTCTCAAAAATATTGAGTCCTGCAGACTCCTGTGAGGATTTGGTTGTCAACATTGTATCAATTTGCTTCTTTGATGAGGAAGTGGACATCATTTGCTGGATTCCTGAGAAAAGTGGTGAATGTTCTCCTTCCATTACTGTAGTGGATTGAGTCTCTTCTCCTCCAGACCTGTCAGGTGTATGACTGGTTTTGGGCCTCTTTCTGTAAATATGGAAGTCCTCTGCTGAGACTCTAGTGACTAAGGGAGATACTTCTTTCCTGGGCCTCTTCTCTATTGGTACCTATGGAGTTATAGTTTGGGAAATGCTAGCAGAAGAAGGATGATGTTAAATGTCAGTCAGAGTGTTTTCTTCCCATTCTGTCTAGTTCATGTATCTCTCTATCTTTGGTTTAGGCACGTGAGCATAGGGGAGAATTTTGTTCTTCAATCTGGTTTCTGTAATGATACCACAGGGATCGTAATGCCATGGGAAACTTTGCTTGAACTTCATCTCTTGTAACAACTTGTTTGCTTCTTCGCCTGTAGCTCTGTTGTTGCAAATGAAGGAACATATTTTCCCTTTGATCCTGAGTTGTTGTTTTTTCTTGAAAGCCATAAAATGAATGTCATCTAAATTAATCATCTGCCTGATATATTCCAGAGTGAATATCCTGACAGAAAAGTATTTGGGCAACTTGTAAGGGGCCAATTCACATATGTAAACTCTAATATCTGTGTGATCCTAGTACAGGTACTAGTCACCTGTTTTAGCAAGGTTTGACAGATGTAGGATCCTTTGAATTTCTTCATTTATCCTGGGTTCTTTTTTTCCACTTAGCATGCTTACCACTGGGTGGTAAAATTGATCTATAAACTACTTGAAATTGAACTCAGATGAGTTTTTCCTCCCCAATGATGTCCAAGATGTGACAGGTTGTGTGTTGCCATCCTGGTCTAGCTTTTGTATGGAGAAAGGAAACCTGTCTGCTTGGAAAAAGATGAACAAGTATACCAGAATTGAAGAATACCTGAACATACCCTCTGTAGAAAAATTGAAGAGTTGCTCATGGATATTGTCGGCCAGGAACTTGTTGTAATCAAACAATGTAGTGGATTTTTCCTCGGTGGAGAAGATGGATAGAAAACCCAAGATGGGCTCATCTACCCACTCGTCTGAGTAGTATCCAAGTAGGAAGCACAGAGAAGAGATGATCTAATTTCCTTTAACAGAGAAGATGGAGGAATGGTATGGGGGGTTCATCCTGGGTAATTGAGCATTTATCGGGGAGGAAAAGCTCGAAGATTTGAGATATTTGTGGGAAAGACATCTTCTGGTACATATCGGTTAGGATTTTGATGGAAAAAGGGGAAAGGGAGTCGACTCTGAGAATATGCATTATTTGGTTAATCGTCTCAGGGCTAATGGTGAAAAGAGTTTCACCGGATGACAAAACAATGGCTCTATGGATAGGGAGATAGTGCGCTTGGCATTTCAGAGTGAATTCAGGAAAATGGTAAGTCTGAGGGAAAAGGTACAGGGGGATATTGGATTCCCATAGGCCAATATCCTCACTCTGGTACAAAAAAATGCCTCTGAGCCAGAAGTGAAATTCGAAGAAGTCGAATTTGCACTTCGGCTCTACAATCAAGTAGTCTTTATCTGCCAAAGGTATTCGATCAAAGTCGATAGGAGGAGAGAGGAAAGGATTCTCTTCGATCTTTGAAGATTTGGATTTGGGCGCCATTGATTTGACTGATACCTGCAAAACTAAAAATATGTTAACTATGTTTACCAGGTGTTAACGGAGGTCACTAACTGAGAAGAACAGAGTACGGTGGCTTCGGTTTTGTCTGGATGGTGAATAGTGCAACAGTGGTGAGGAAACGGGATTAAGTGGATAAACGAATGTCCGTTAGGGAGTGGATGGCGAGTTGGTTGGTTAACAGTCATGGTGGACAACATTGATTTGTCGACAGGTGTATGGAGGCACCAACACTGTCGCATCACCACAAAACTTAGGATAAAGCATTTTTTGGGTTTTTTGCGCTCCTCCCCTTTTTCATTTTGTCACCAAGGGGTTAGAATACAACATTTTTAACTCAAATATAGCATTTTTAACATTTTTAAATTTAATATAGCCTTGTCCGCCCCTCCCCCCCTTTTAACCCTAATTCATAATTAGTGTGATTTGGTCATAAAACTCATTCACCAAATCAAAGCCTCCCTTCTCTAAATTATATATTCCCATATCCCTATTTGATGATCATGACTAATTTCCAAATTGGGTCCTTCCCTCTCAAGGTCGGATTTAGTTTGAATTCTAAAAGGATTTCAATGACAAATTGATTTAGTGTTAAGATAACCCCACATGTCTTGTTCTTGGTGCAATAACATGTAGTTACTTTACAAAGGGATGTAGAAAGAGGAAAGAAAAAGAAGATGCCTCATCTAACCAAGTGGAGCTTCCTATTAGAAACAATGAATCAAATGGTCAAGAAGGAAATTCAAACAATCAAGAAAGGAGTTTGAAAAAGCAAAAGGAATTGAACCCCCAAGTGGGACAGAAGGACGTGTGGATGGAGAAAGTGAAGAGTCAAGAAAGGGAAGCGAATAGCCAAGTGAAGAATCACAACAACTAATCTCCTCTTCTTAATTTGTATAAATGATATAAACATGATAGATAAAGGGCTTTTTGCTTGTGCACCTTTGTAAATTATTCTATGAAATGTTAATGAGGAGAATCCATTGCTAGCCACTATTTGGAGACTCATTCTAGTGTATGTGTGGTGTGGGACTACTTCCTTGTTTGCTTATGTTAGAATGATAGTAATATTATTTACTTTTATTGTAAATCATTCTCATTTAATGGTGATTACTTATTGTCATTGTGATATAATTAGTTGCTAGTGGTGAATATGAAATGGTTATTGGTTATTAAAATAAGGCTAACCTAACTTGATGGCCGATGATTTAACTATTTTAATAATTGTTTCATTGTAAACTTTTTTTTTCTAATGGATAGAATGTTTGTTTTTTCATGTTCATTTTCTACCTTCAAATCTTACCTAGGTGGTTAGATTAGAACTACATTCTATCATTATTTATAGGACTACATACAGGGCTTTGAATTTACTCCTTAAAATCATAAAACCTAAATGATGGATTAAGCCATGTTGATCTTTTTTTTACTCTCTTTCAACCACCATTTTTCTTACATATTCACCCTTTCCTTTTACCTTATATTCCTTTTTCCACCCTTTTGCTGCCCAAATCATGAACTCAAGGCTCAAGTTAATCTTTCCCATAAATTATGAAATTTTCCTTTGATTTCTAATTAAATTATAAACTATAAATTATTTACTATATATTTATTTATTTTGAATAATCAATCATGTTAGAGTTGTTATAAATCATTGCTTCATAATATAATCTGTAAAATAGTATTATAGTTGTAGAACACACTACAAGTCCATGCTATGGATCACTACAAGTATATGCTACATATAACTATAGGTCTATGCTATGGATCACTATAGGATTGTTGATAGATAGAATTATTATTTGTTACAGATGTAATGCTACAGATTTGCGTGTGGGTTGATGCTATGGAATTGTATGTTTTAATTCATGTATGGTTATTCTCAACTATGTGAATATTCGATTTAGAAACACTATATTTGAAGGCATCCAATGCATTAACTATAAAATTGTTACTTAGTACATACCTATGCATTCAATAGGTAACTACTAAATTTATTCTTCCAACGCATATTCTTCAAGACAATTTGTTGTTCCATGTCAACTTAGGAATATATGTTTAAAGTTGTTGGAATGGCTTGAGAATCTTTTATTCTCAAGCACATTTATCAATACTTTGTTTTGTAATTGTGTTATAAAAATGGATATTCATTCTTACTTAAAAACATGAGATACAATATAGAGTGTAGAACGTATAATGCATGAAAGTTGTTTACATGATGTATAAACTCTTGATTGAAATAAAGACCTTTGCTGAAGTTCATACATATTTGATTTTAAGTTATCTCTTCGTTCCACAAAGACGGGGCACGCTCTGCAAGTGCAAATTTGTCTATATAGATTAGCTTCATTACTTTATTTATTTGAAATTAAGTACTTTCAATTCCAATTGTTTCATGCTATAGATTTCGGTACCTTAACTCAGTTCCTTATATTTTTTCATTTAATCTTTAATGCATAAGTTGTGTGACTAAAGGATTTACTGTAATGAGTAGCTTGTTTTTCATCTAACATTTATGAATTCTACAAATTAAAATATAAAGAGTGGAATAAAGTATTTTTGGTAAATGTGTGATTGCTTTGATTTTTGCACAAATAAGAACTAAGCATAGTTTAGAAGTTATTTCTTAATTTATAACATTTAAGAATCAAATACAAAGAATATGTCGGCATTTTTCACATACAGTATATGGTATCTTGCAAGTTTACAGACCCTTAGTTTGACATATTAAGTGTACAAGTAGATTAACATCCTTGCTACTCTAACAAGGAGTTTAATTAACCAATCGTTTTTTGTGTCATTGTTGGGGAGATGGAAGATGACTCTAGAGAATTTTATTTTTATTGATTTAGATAAAAAAACACATGGAAAGGGAATCAACTCAGTGGAATTCTCAACAACCCCCTTTGTTCTATTTCATACGTGGTGTTCTGCATTAGCGCTAGAGAATATAAGATGCATGAATGAAATTCAAGACTCCAAAGGAAGATTTCACGGTGTAGTAAGAGCCACTCAAATTCATAACACACTAGCAGGAAAATCAATAAGAGGAAATATGTGGGTACCAAGTTAGTCTTGAAGATTTTGTGGCCATATTTGAATTTCTTGGAAAATATGTTGAATGCTTTTGGAAGGCCGCAGTGTCATAAATCCATTTCTCTCAATGTTTTCAGCAATCTTACTAGACCATAAAGTCGTTCATCCAATTTTTGTATGTAAACCCGAGGTTTAGGGTTGGTTGTTGCCTTGAGTTAGGAAACTATTACTCACATCTGATATATCTAGGAAATACTCTATATTCTTGGATCCATTATTAGAGCACAACCATGTTTCACCAGTTTTCTTTGAAGTTGCACATTTATATTAGTAGAAAAACAAATACATAAATGCATCTTCCTATACCAAATAAACTAGCTCAAAAAACATCATTCTCCTAAGCATTGGAAAAATGTAAATTAATCCCAACATCAGCACCATTATCCTCAGCAATGAAAATGAAAATGAAAATCCCCACTCCCCAAGTCTATCGTTGTTATATTCATGAATTAGGAATAGAATGGAACAAATTAAACGCCCAGAAAAATATGCTAGACTTGGGATCATCTTATAGTCAGCTAATGCAGCCATTATACAAAAACTCATCAAATATTGGCTAGAAATGTAGTAATAAATTTAGGGAAACAATT
>SNQJ01S0095311.1:60743-86007 GCA_010110895.2 Picea sitchensis | reverse complement strand
TTAATGGCTTTTGTCCTGTGAGTAAAATGGTTTTATTTTCATTATAATATCTTCATATTATTTGAATAATTGATTATGCATTGATTTAAATTAACTTTAGTCTTTTTTATCAATACATGGTTAATTGCTATCATTTATATATTAATTTTTTCAATCTTTAAGAATCTATTATCCCAAAACAATTTCCAGGACTACAGTATGGGCATGTGATTTTGAAAAAGAATATGGGAAAGCAATTCGTATTTGGCTTTAGACCTGTGTGATGCTTATTCATTTTCATTCTTTCATTACTGTTGTATTATGAGAATGTTATTATAGTTTATTTTAGATTTAGCTTGTCATCATATGGTGTTTTCATACTATTAAATGTTATATGCGGTCCATAATTTCTTATTCCATTTTTTATGTGTGATTGATATATCATTTGATTATTTTTTAATTTATTCTTAATGTTAAATGTTGGATAATATCAATATTCAGATCTGAGTTTTCTCTCATTCTTAAATTTTGATCATCCTAAGATCACATGATTTTTAATTAGATCTCTTTTTATTGTTATTAATTTACTCCAATATCAAATACTTCTTTGAATGTATTCTGGAAGTGCTAGATTTGTTATGTTATAGGTTTCCCTTAACAACAATACAGGCAGGAGCTCATACAACACAGGAAGATAAACTCAGTTGACTGAGCAGTTAGAGGTTAGTAGATGCATTATTTTCTTTTNAAGTAAACCTTGCAAACTGTATATGGATTGTTTATAATCATTTGTATATTCACGTTTCTATTTAAACACTTGTAATTAGTATATAAATTGTTAGAATCATAGCTTTAGATTAGTTTGTTTCTTTTATTATTTTTAGGACCTTAATTGGCTAACAAAGCCATTAAACCCGTCAAAATAGATTACACCAAACGGCTTGGGTTATTTAGACAACCCCAGACTGGATCTATTCTTCCAGTTGACGGCATGTCAAATTTTCCCGTCAACACTGATCCACCTATTCAAAACCATTTTAATCCACTTACATTTCTATGTTACCAAGCTTACTCTCATTTGCAGTCTGGGAGTGACTCTTGGAGTGATACCATAATTGGCACCGTTGTCGAGGACGAATTTGAGCAGATTGAAAAGCTCCCTGGGAAGAACGACATTGCACAGCTCCAGCTTTAGATGGTGACTGAAGTTGGACACCTTCAAGACTACACATTCACCATGGAGACTCCATTTTTTAGAATCTATTGGTGACTCCATTGGAATGAGACCAATTAAATGGATATGGAGGCTATCATGTCCAGGAGGTTTGCCCCACTCAATTTCTCAACCATAGATGATTATCCACATCCTGTGCCTCTTATTGATGAATGGAAAGATCTGCTACCAAGATTTTATGAAGGTGAGGATGGCAGCCCTATTGAGCATGTTCAATAATTACATGCTTTGATGCAGCAACTTGACATCCATCATGAAGATATATTGATGAAAATGTCCATGTATTCATTAGATGGGGATGCACATAAATGGTATTTCTCGTTACCCCCTTCCAGCATTTCATCCTTGAAGGATTTCCACAGAGTATTCAATGAGCACTGCAAAAGGCTTTATCCCTCTAAAAGTATGTCATAATTGTTATGAGGGATATGTAGAATGTGCTCAAGATTTGTTAGATTTCTCTGTTGAATATAAAGATGAAAACAATTGTATTCATTGTCCAAATGAAAGCATAAAAAATACTCCTGTATTCAGAGAGGACAACATTCATAACTTTGTTTTAGATGAAAATCATGTGTATGAACAACTAGAAGTAGCAGTTACTAGTGTTCCTGAAATGGATATTTTTAACAATTATATTCTTGATGAAATTATTGTTTTAGAGGTTGATCATAGGTATGAAGGGCAGCCTATTTTTGATGAATATTTTAGTGATGATGAGCAACAAGCTTATCCTATATTTGATAACTATGAAGACAAGGATTATGATGCAGAGGTTGGCCTTGTCATAGAATACATATCCCAAATATTTGACCAGGAGCAGCCCTTAGTTGAGGCACATGAAGAGATCGTTTAGACACAGCCAGAAGTAAATCAACAGTCATCAATGGATCAATAGCCACCTACGTCAATCCATCTTCCACTTGTACCCACAGTTTACAGTAAGAAACTTGAAGTGGAAAAAGAAATATTCTATCATTCCCATGTGTTTTGTCACCATTTTTATGACCCTACAGGGGTGTATATGGAATTGTATTTCTCAAATGTTTTGGAACCTGTAAACTTTATTGTGTCAGTAGCAGTCAAAGGAGATATAGGAAATGTTTTCAAACCATTGCCATATTCCTTTTGTCTGTTGTCAATCATTGGAATTATAAAGACTCATGTCAGCAAGTTGCTTGAATGGCTTTGGTGGAAGTTTTCCTTCACCTAGCCCATTGTAAAATTCAGTTAGCTTAGGTTTTGTACATAAATAAGATCCATCAAGAGAAGTTGTGTTTTCTTTTTGTTTGAAAGTAGAGTAATATAAGTTGTTAGTATTTTTTCTTCAACACGATGCATCAAAGCAAGACTCCACAAGCCCAAAGGATAAGGCACTAAAACTACAAGAGTTTTTAGAGCCTCACAGGGAGGACTCTATCCCCCATGGAGCCTATGTTAGCACAAGATTGATTAAGGTGCCAAGTGTCAAGAAAAAGCATTGACAACACTCTCACAAGGTTCCAAGCATCAAAATCACCCATGGATTTATGCTACCAAATTGCACGTAGACACACAGGCGGGCACTACTTAAATTCGCTACCTAAATTCTGGCAGAAAACGAATTATGCAGAGTTATTTTACCATTTTTGAATCACTAACTTGAAACTTGTATTATGAACAATTGAGAAGGTATTTTTAAAAACTGGAGGAGGGTTTTGTTTATAACATTCCAAATAAAAAAAACCTCGCTCAGTTTTTCAAAATGTGTTATGGTTTGAGAGATATTAGACATAGAAGTGGTGCTACAAACTGTTTTACAGTGGCGCTACCTAATTTCCTGTAGCAGTCACAGTTTTGATATTCGCCTTGTTGGGAGGTTTCCACCTATTAAGGAGGATTCTCAAGGATAATTTAGATGTCAAGGGACACTTGCACCTAAGATTTAGCTCCATCAAAGGCCTCATGCAATGATTTGGAGACATTTTATTAATGACTTCCAACAAATTCCTGAAAATTAGCATTTTGTTGGATTTTTGTCTCTTTGATTGTTGCCACCTATCTCCAAGGTTTAGAATCCAATGGAGGAGATGGGATTCGACCTCCTAAGGTTATCAGGATTCTATTTTCTATTTAAGGAAGGAAATATCTCTTGGAGAGTGGATTCATGAGCCAAGAGAGGCTAGAGAGAGTAGGAGCAGTTTTAGTTGCTCAATTGTAAGCCTGAGGGCCTGTTTGTTATGCAATTTTCTGCCATTAAAGATTCATGAGAGGTGTTATCAGATTGTCTTCTTTGTTTTCACACTTCTTTTTTATCTTCTTTCTTGAACATATTTCAGGTTTTGAGGATCATAGTTGCCATTGATTGATGGATTCATGAAAAATAGAGGATCTGTTGTAGCTTGCCCATTAAATCATTGGTCATTGTTTAAGAAAATATTTATCTATTGCAGAAAGGATATTTGTTAAATGGGTTTTCTTCCTTTTTTCATATTCACCATGCTTCTACTCATCATTATATATATCTTTGTCTGATATATATTTTGATTGCCTTTGATCTGTAGGATGTTATGACTCCATGCCCAATGGAATGCCTCTGTAGACTTTTTGTTGCCCTCTCCCTTTCTTTCTCATCTTGTTGATCCACCTATTCAAAACCATTTTAATCCACTTACATTTCTATGTTACCAATATTACTCTCATTTGCAGTCTGGGAGTGACTCTTGGAGTGATAACACGGTCTTTGGCTTTTATGGGGTTTAATGGTTGAGAGCTCTATGTGTCACTGCGTCTTGAGCATTGGTTTGTTTTCACCACTAAAGGTTACGCAGTGGGTTATTTTGTTATTTCTCAGCCATGTCTTCACTTCAACGTTGTGGTTGTTTGATTGAGAGCCACGAGGGTTATACCCTGCATGTGTTAAGTATCATTATTGGTCGAGTTGGAGCCTCGCTCCTCTGTTATAGCCCTCTTGTCATGGTATTTGTTACCTGTTCAAAAATAAGTCGTGGTTCTCTCTGTGTATGCATCGTTAGTCTCAGAGGTTTTCACCATTAAAGGGAGTTAGCTCTTTATTTTCTTGTGTTGGTCACAGTGCAAAGCCTTAACTCCACATGTCTGAGGGTTGATAGATAATACCAGCATGGCCTGTTGGGTTTATTGTTTGGTTATTGTTACATGGTTGTGTATTTTCGACAAAACTGGGTACAGACTCGCCCAATTGGTCATATGGGGATCGTTTTGGTTTGATTTATAGTCATTGCCTGTGTTATTAAAATGAGTAACCCTGCACTGTTAATTGGGCAATCCAGATGCATAATCTCTCTCCATGTGTTTGATAACCCGATATTGTGTATTTAAGAAGGTCGTAGCCTCGCTCCATGTCGATGCGTGGTTTCCATAACATGATTGGTTGTTTGGTTGATTGGTTGATACACAGTCACGATATTTTTTCACTAAGGATTATTTGGATGTTTAGCTTGGCATTGATTACAATTTCTTAATGATGCTCGCGAATGTTGCATTTGTGTGTGTGGTGTTTCTACACAACGAATAAATGGTCATTGTAATATGAGTTCTTTTGGGGCCAAAGGGTTATTGCAACCCATATGACTATATAAAACCCATCCACTGTATGCATTACAATTATGTGATTGCATAAGCCCGAGTTTTACACAGTATGGTTGGTTGCAATTTGATCAATTTGAAGCAATGCTGTGTTAGATCGATAGCTCGACACAATGGGTTAATTTAATATTGTGACTGTGTGTGTAGAAATTTAAAATGGAAATGTAGCATCATGGTGTTTTTTGGTGGCTTCCCACTGTGTATAATATGGATGTTTTGGTTTTGACACTCAAAGATAGTCACATAGTTTAAACACGACTTGTCTGCATTTTGATTATTTATTTTATGAAGACATGCATGTTTTCGATACCTCGTCATGATGGACAACCCAACATGTTAGAATCACATTGACTTGAGTTTGTGTAGTGACAGAATTACACTTGCATAATTGAATTATTTTGTGCATAGCATGTGTTGGAATGGTGGCTATTGTTTGTCTGTTTAAATGACAATCCGGGTTTTTTTCAATTTTAATCTGGATTATTTGGCCAACTTCCATTATGTATGTTTAAGGAATGTCATGCATTTTAAAAGATAAGCCCAATTACAGTGACAGTATAACTTCACTGCAATTTTTGAAACAGGACTTTGGGCGTATTTGATGATTGAACAAATGTGTGGGCAGTGGTTGTTTCGATGATTAACAAAGTGGAAATAATTACTATTGCACATTTGAGAATTGTTATAAATAAGAAGAACATAACTTCTTACAGACCTTGTGGAATGCATATTGTCTTATTTATGGCACTGTGTTATATTTTTTACTATGAGCAGTGAACTAGCTAATACACAGTGATTGTTATGATCGTTTGGTTGGCGTATCTCCTTTTAACAGAATGGCTATATGGATTACTTGATTAATTTTTTGAACAGTAACCACTCTAATTCACCATAATTAATTCACTTTTCACTAATTACAACCCCGTCACTTTCCCACATTCATTTTTTACTCCCTGTTCTAAAATTGATTATAGTTAAGAAAAACTCTTTGTGAAACAGTTGGCAGTAGCAGTGTCTTGGTTGAACTAGAGTGATGTTTTCTTTGATTTGCAGTTGATTGTTGTTGTCTTTGAGCAATAACCGCATTCCCCCCCCCTCATCATATCGTGTTTCTCTCAATACAAACCCCTCACATATCACAGGACCCTTTATTCACCCCCTTCTCACTAATGAACAATAAAACAATTTGTATGGATTCGATTGCATGAGTCTGATACATTGTTGAGCCAAATCTATTTCATATTTTTAAGAGTTGTCATGTATGGTTATTTAAAAGACTATTTTCTAATCAATCATGCATGTAGGAATGAGTTTTTCCAGTCGAGGTATACATGGCCGAGGAAATAGATGGAGAGGTAATTGGAACAGAGGCCTAATAAGGCTTAGGTTCTCCATACATTTTGATGTTGATTTACAAGAGCTTGGCCAATTTTTTCAGGCCAAAATTTTCAATTGAATTGGGTAAGGAGTAGTCCAACCTAGGCCTGAAAGACCTCCTTTCCAAGTTATGCAAGCCCTTGGTATCCCTGTGCCTCCTCACATCTCATTTCAACCTGAGGTTCCTAAAAATGATGGATGGAAAGAGATTGTCCACCCAACAGTCTCTCAATATCGTGGTTGGCCCAATTTGTCCTTGCCTTCTCCTCCACCTAATAACCAGATTGTCCAAGCCAATCCCCACTCACCAGTGAAATCCTCCCATGCTAGCAAGACATTGAAAATTGAGGCACACCATTCCCTTGACAAAGGAAAAGCCACTGTTGCCCCTTCCTCACCCTCCAATGGCTCTGAAAAATCTGTGTCTTCCCGGATGCATTTGAGGGACAATTGTTCCCACGTGATCAACAAGATTAGGCCTAAAGGCCCAGTGCAGCCGAAGGAAAATTTAGGAAAATCAAAGGGTGACAGTAGTAATCAAGGGAATATTGCATCGCAGAGTGGGAAATATGGCTTTTGAGTTTTTATTTTTATCTATTGTTGATGACATTTGACTTTAGGAGACTTTGGACAACATGTTTTATTTTTGGTTACATGAGTAATATTTTTTGGAAATAATTTCAAATTTCATGAGATGAATTGTCAAATGTGAATATGTGGATGGGAGACACAAGGAGGTGTGTTTTACTTGACTAATAGTTATGTTATGATTGTTATAATTGTTAAGAGCTAAAGGGAGTCACAATGGGTCCCACCTACTAGTTATTATTTATTTATGATCTTTATTATGATTTTTACTTTCCCCCCTAACTAAAGTCGGTTGAGTCTTTTAATTATTGACTAATAAGTTGGTTCAACTACTTCAACCAATTCTAAATTGTTTAAAATAAAAATGAAAGGGAGGAACAAGAAGAGGATAGAAGCAAAAACATACTAAGGGTCTTATTGTAGACAACAATATTCAGGGCTGAATCACATCATTCAGACACTTGTTTTTCAGAGGTGTTGATCTATCTTTGATAGTTTGTGTAGACTTGTATGTTTTTGAAATAGTTTTCATTACTGACAAAGGCGATCGTGTAGAGTCGAATGGGAAACAATCTGTGGCAAGCTGATCCAACTTTTAGAGTTCAGTTTTGGTTTTCTGTCAGAGATCCTTTTGTATGTTCCATCAGGGATGTCTAAGTTTGACTTTCGTCCAAGATTTATGTATGAGATTTTGTAAATAAAATGACTCTTTGGTGAATTGGAATGAAATAAAGGATTGCTTTATGTCTCATCTGTCTTAATTATCATCTTGGTGTCTTTACTTCTGTCTTTACTTCTGTCTTTACATTTATTTCAACAACTATTATATTCAGAAAATTACATAAAAAGTAAATTTACAACAATCTTTTTGTTGATAAAAGACTAGCCTAAGCACTTGTAATTAATACTTGTGAGTTAGGATGTTATTTTGTTGGCTATAAACATAGGGTGATATTCCCATCTATTTTTTTTAGCCAATCAAAATCTGAAAATGCTTGAGTAAGATTATTTCATTATTTTCCCCAACATTTATTTGGCGACCATACTGGGGAGATCTTCGATATCTCTCTAGTTAATTTTTATACTCGATTTTCATCGATACATCTTTCTTTTCCTGATATTGATTCTTTGACTATTTTTTTTTAATGAGTGTTCCTGTTGCAAGGCAGCCCGACATTGAGCCCGGTCTTCAAGATAATACTAACATTGCTTTGAATTTGTTTAATACCATCTTAGACACTGCCAATTCCCGTGTTGAGCTTAACCATTCTTGGGTAGCAATTGAATGATATATTAGTTCTCAATAACCATTGGAAGCTAGACGTAGATAGCCTAGAAATCAGTAGTGACCCTTTTGTTTCTTCAAAGTTTTGGCCTTTCTTTCATGTCCTTAGATTCTAGTGCTTCTAGAAGAAGAAGAGGCTTGTCACCTGAAATAAATCATATTTCTGAAATAGGAAGAAGAAATGTTGTGTTGTGTGCCCAACAAAGTGCTCTAAGGAGGAATTTATTTGATTCATCCAGTTCGTCTTTCTTTCCCTCATCTATCATCCACAAGATGGCATCTAGTGGTGGCTCTGGTGGAACTAGAAGTGCTCCATATTCTCAATATTCATTGTCATCAGTGATTGGTAGCTTATATAGCCACCATATCCCTGTACATTCTACCACAAATACCACCAAAGTCATTAAAAAGTATGGCTTTTTCAGTTCGAAGAAGACACTGCAACTACCTCGTGGCATGTGTCCTCTCCTCTTAACCTAGCACCTACTACTCGTCCACTTCCGATCTTTAAAGATCACCTGCCTAAGTTTTTGGGAAATAACACCGTCAGTACAAACAAACACCTGGTGGCAATTTCTAATGCTTGTCAAAACATAGAGGCCAATGACAATGACACTTGCATGTGCTTGTTCGTCAATTCCTTGGAAGGAAAGGTTGTGGCCGATTTCTTTGACCTTTCTCGTAAGACATTGTCTACTTGGGAGGAGTTAATCTATTGGTTCTGATCCACTTATGGGAAATCCAAAATCCTTGCCCAGAGGTTAAGGGAATATAATAACGTCACCTATAAGGATGTTGAGACCATCAAGTCTTTCAACTTGCGTTTCACCAAGTTATACAATCAAATCCCCGAACTTATCTGCTCTCATAAACAAGCCGCATTCATGCATTACTACAATGCATTGCGTTCTTCCTACCGTCATAGACTTGAGGAAAAGGCCATTGATAATCTTGGTTCCGCTCTGCATACCTGTTCAGAGTATGAAGAAAAACTTGAAAGAACTGGTCTTCCCCGGGCAGAATCAGTTAGACAGACAGACATGTCCTCTCTCTTATAGCTAGTACAATATATGAACAACCGTATGATATCATTTGAGTAGAAGGGTATTGTCTCCCCTATCACCCTTGGAGATTCATCCTCTTCTGCACCCCCCTTTAGAAATCCGATTGAAAACAATTTTTAGCCTAAGGCTATCCTGCCTCGGAGTTGGTGTAACTTTTGCGAAGAACACCACGAGGAAACCAAATGTGAGGTAAAGAAGAGTGCCAGAGATAATATCTTTGGTAAAAGACCAAAATATACGATCATTGTCCTAGATTTTGTAGAGCCAGAGGATGTCATGGTCATCAACACTAAGAACAAGGCCTATACGCCCAAGGAAAAATTTGACCCTCCCCACAGTTCTTCTGGCCCAATCTCATCCTCAACCATTGCTACTCTCCAAGTTCCTAAGGTTCCTGAGAGTCAAGGGATCACTCCCCCTCTCCCCTCTTCCAAGTACAATATCTTGAATCATTTGGCCAACATCAAAGCAGATGCAACCCTCCTAGACATCATTGTCGTCCTTAAACAACAGATGCATCTGAAACAATTCATGGAAGGAAAATCTTTCGTTGTATCCAATCTTTATGAAGAGGTAAACGAAGAGGACTCTTCTGTAAATAAAGTAGGTGTGCATAACTTTAGATACCCTGTAAAAAATACACCTTTTTATATTTATGTAAATATTATGGATAAGATTTCTCATTGTTGCCTCATTGATGGTGGTTCAGGCCCAAGTGTGATGTCGAAGATCATTATGGAAGATCTAGGCTTGTCTTGTATAAATGAAAATTCCATAAGCGTGCTCTTTTATAATAGTCTACAACAAACAACCATAGGTGAGATTAAGGATGTGACCTTGTTTTTGTGCGCTCATCCTGAGATAAGAACAACCCTCAGCATTCAGGTAATTGATATGCCTGTAAGCAATTACTCAATTATCTTGGGAAGAGATTGACAAGCCTTAACAGGTGGATACCTCTCACTTGACGGGACACATTTATCCATTCCTAGGAATGATAAGAACATCATAGTCCTTAGAGAGGGGATAATTTCACCCTACATAGAGATTGTTCTGCAGTCTAGCGTAAACTGTATCGAAGAGGACCTAGGAGTGTATTCCATATTTGTTGAAGAGGGTAATATTCCTTTGGAAAGAATCGATTTAGATGATGATATGGCATATGCACTTTGATGGTTCACACTATAATGAAGGTAATGGGGTTGGCATTATCTTGGTTTCCCCTGTGGGAAGAATTCATAATCTGTCTTACAGGTTAGAGTTTTCTTATACAAACAATGTCGTTGAATTCAAAGCCTTATTATTAGGCATTGAGAACGCCCTTAATCTTGGTTGTGGTCACCTTTCAGTTTTTGGCGATTATGAGCTTGGTGTGAACCTGATATGTAAGATATGCTTTCCTAGCAACAAGTTGTTGGGACGATACACACAAGTTGTTTGGGCACTTACCTCGAACCTTTCATCTTTCAACATCACTCATATTAGAAGGGGGTTGAATTCAATGGCTGCTTGGTTAGCTATCTTTGCAGCTTCTCTTAATCAACAACTTTTGCCTCACATGCCTGACTGTTCTTTTCAGTCTCTATATTGTTCATTTATCCCTGGCAATGTAGGATCTTGGCAGGCCCTCCCTAACGACGAGAGCATTGGTGCTTCCATCCAATATGAACCTTTTAAGCATGAGGAAATTATATCCATAGAAAACAATAAGATTCCTGAGAGCTTGACTCCTCTTGAGATTTTGTTTTCATCGAGTGATGTAGTAAATAAAGAAAAAAAGAAAGAAGAGGAGTTATGGAAGAAGGTGGTTGAAACCATATCCATGAAAATTAGGACACCTGGATATTCAATGAACGTTAAAATAAATTTCTAGTGTTCTGATAATGAAGAGATGAGGTCTGCTAAGCTACTCGATGGATTTCAAAATGTTTTTACTTGGTTTAACGAGGATCTTCATGGTTTTGATCCAGGTCTTATTCAACGTACTATGAAACCAGCTAGGAAAAAACAAGGACTTGTTAAGTCTACACTCAAAGCAACCTTTCAAAGGGAGTTGAGAAATATCTTAAGGGCTGGGATGTTTTTTTCAGTCCACCCTGCATGGGTTTCCAATTGGGAACCTACCTCAAGGACCACTGATAATATTAGAACCTGTATTAATCTTCGAAATTTCAGGCAAGCGATTATGAGAAATCATTTCCCTCCTCTCAATATGGAAAGGTTTCTACAACAGGTTGTAGAGTCACAGTTAGGACCCTTACTTGACAGTTTGTTTGGTTGCAAGAAAATCAAGGTAAAAGGGGGAGATGCTCACAAAACCACTCTTATCACTTATTGGATTACTATGTCTTACCAATGTTGGATTTCTAGATTACTTGATACATGTACTAATTTTAAAATACCTATGCACACGACTTTTGATGAATTGTTCAGTATCCATCTCTATCTTGATGATATAATTGTGTGCATCAAGGAACTAATAATTACACCAGAATTCCAAGTGTTGGATTCTTTCCAAATTGCTTTTGTCTTAGACATTAACTCTTACATTTTAAAGGATTTACATAAGAAATTGTTTTCCTACAGTGCTAGCAACCCTCGCCTGAAATATTGTGAGGGACCAACGTGAAAAGTTCCAATCTATCTGGATTTTCTATATACTAGTAGCATAGCTTTGCTTTTTTTTTTTTTTTGTGTGCTTCTTTTTCTATTGACTTCAGCTTTCTGAATTAAATTTTGTTTTGTTGTCTTCTTTATTTTTGTCTTTTATTGTTGTTGTTTTAATTTATGCATTATTACTTCTGTTATGATTTTTTTCCTTATCATCTTTTAGTTAATTTGGTCAAAATAAGATGTTGGATCAATTCTACCACAGTGACACTCCTGCGAAGCATTGTTAGTCAATAAAAATCAAGCTTACACAACTGTTATGATGTCTCCTCTGAAGGACCTTTTAAATTGTTATATATTTCCACTGTTGTCTGGTAAAGAATTGGTTATCCCCCGCTTCTTCTTTCCATTTCTTCATCCATTGAGATTTTAAGAGAAAATCTAAAAAAAAATCTCCTTAAAGTTGAGAGCATATTTCGTTGAATGATTATGCATACAGTGGTAGAAACCCCTCATACTTAACACTTTTCAGGAATTATTCCCAAATTCCTGGTCATCTTTCCATTAAATCTGCTCACCTCCCCCTGTTGCATAATCTTCCAGATTATATCTCCTTGACCTATTGTTTTTGGTCCACGTGTAACGACCCCAATCGTTACGACTCCAAGCAAAGCGAAAAGTGATTTTTTTTTTGTTTTTAGGCAGGAAGGCAATGATGACACAGTTAAACCACACCACCTAACGACGAACACCACACACAGAGATCAGGAAACAGACAACAACGAATCTACACACTAGAAAAATGAGCAACTAGATGAAACATGCATAAATCAAAGAAAGAAACGACTACCCGCCTGACACACAACATGAAAACACCTACAAGCTAAGGACAACATCCACAATCCCAACACAACAGCCTCAACGAACAATAACTAGAACCTCTATGGCGTGCAAAACCAAATGCATGAAGGCATTACAACCCGAGCGCCAACAACAAACTTACAACAATCAACAACACCCACAATGGAAAACATAGACTTCGGCCAAGTTATACGAACAATAACTAGAACCTCTATGGCGTGCAAAACCAAATGCATGAAGGAATTACAACCCGAGCGCCAACAACAAACTTACAACGATCAACAACACCTACAATGGGAAACATAGACTTCGGCCAAGTTATCATTCGCCTCTATCCAATAGGGAGCGTCATGATCCCCTCATCAAGAATCATGTCGTCCCTAGGTGATAGGTGCGACAATAACCTTAGCGCAACCTAACCTATCATGACCACAGACTCAAGACAAAATCCACGTGCTAGGAACCCGAAATATCTATCAGTAATTACACGAAGACTATACCCAAGCACCCAAGCAACAAGTCGACATGACGCAAGGTGTCAACACTCAAAACTAAATTGCACAAATGACCTAAGCATCTTGTTTCCTACAAGGCAACCTGTATGTTGAAACGGCCATGACCAACCACCCTTTACATCTCAACTTAAGGCGCAATGTGCATCGTAGCCATTTAACTATTAACTATTAATGGTTTTAGTTGATAAACTACTAATCCCTCGACCATTAAGCTTGCGCAAGAAATTAAACTATTACGCCAACAAACTGTTAACTTCTAAGATAGGAACCCAAAAATCAACACAAATAATTAACATTGAATCATTAACATAAGAGTCATTATTATAATTATTAATTAATACATTTTTCTTATCTTTCACATACTCAACATATTATTATTATATCATGTTTATAAATTAAAATAACTTTACATCAAAAAAAAAATTAAAGTCATATCAAAGAGCAACAATGTGAATTTGACACATAGCTCTTCCCATAGATGATTAGCAACAATGTAAATGTGACACATAAACAAAATAACAACCATTACATCGTGACACGTAGCCTCTCGGAAACAATTTTGTTTACCCTCAACAAATTCGAAGATTCGTAAAACAATTATGTTCATGCCCTCAACAATTGCAGTAATCATTTCACCTTCAGCATAATATGAAATAATATTTTTTGGTGTAATTATTTCCATTGGTGAAACCCATAAGAGAGAAGATACGTGGCTGGGTTGGTCAGGTCAAAGGGTTACTGGAGATACGTAACTTTTCCTTACATGAGAGACAAAGAGAGACGTGGAATCAACCCGCAGCCTCCATTGAAGCGTTTAAAAAGCATTGAGCCCCAGCCCAATCTCCAAGACATTCATACCAACCACAGAAGCCTGAGCTAATTACCAAATCACACGTTAGGGTTTGACATACACAAGCCAATCACCATACACGGGACCCAAAGGTCATGCTCTACGCATTGTTTTACAGCCAACTTCCATTGGATTCGATTTCCTCTGTTTACTTTTATACCCTCTCTGCCTCGGTCCCGTGTCTGTCTGTCAGTCTAATTAATTCAATCCAAACAAACAACAAAAGTGTTCATCCGTCGACAGATTATGCGCATGGTAAGAAGGAAAGGAAACAGATATAGCTAGTTACTATGTAGTTGTCTTAGGAATTCACCATTTAAAACTGAACTATAAGATAAATTGTTGTCCTTTAAAACTGAAACGAATACAATGTTTTCGCTATCTGCATGTATCGCCTGTCTATAAATCTGTTTATTAATATTACTGTCTACATATAAAACGACTGTCATCATAAATATAAAAGATAGTTGTCTGTCCTTCAATATATTAAACTCGTTGTCAGCATATATTCGCTGCCTAAATAAAACTTTGTTCATAAAATCGTAATATCGCGAAATCAAATGCTCTTCAATTAAATGTTATTCAATGAATCAATAGCAGTGGTAAATAATGATAATGTTGTCAGTAAAATTGCCAATCAATAAAACTATCAGTCAACAGGCGATCAATCCATAAAAATTGTCTTCCATTCACATATATAAACACGTTGTATCTTAACAAGGAAATATATTACCACTATCTATTAAAATCGCAGTCACAGTGCACACAATATATGTGAAATCGCAGTCACACCGTATCGGTGGAATCACAGTCACGCAATGTATAAAATTTCGCAGTCAAATATATATGCAACAAATCGCAGCCAATAAATATCTAGCATAGTTGTGGAAAGCCTGCTGTCAAATTCATAGTGATATAAAACGCAGATATACAATTCATGGTGATATAAAACGTAGATATAAATTCAATATTCACGATGATAATCACAGTGTAAAAATTGTGCATTATGCCAATAAATTGTGGAGGAGAAACGGTGCAAAGTGTCAATAAAATCATGGAGTAGAAATTTTGCTTTCTGCCAATACAATCGTGGATTAAGAACTGTGCTTAGGCCATTAAAATTGTGGATCAGAAATTGTGCAAGAAGAGCGAAATGGTTGTGCAATGGAAGGATGAAATAGTTGTACAATAGAAGGACGAAATCGATGTGCAAGGAAGCACCAAATCGTTGTGCAAGGAAGCACGAAATGGTAGATAAAAGCCATCGAAACACAACACAAAGGGGCATCAAAAGAATTAAAAACAACCACGGAATTGCAATCCAAACAGCATGTATAATCTCAGTAAATATATAAATTAAACATTGTCAACCAATATTCAATCTCAGACACAGTAAATTAGCAAACACAACATAAATAAGCGCAGACATTAACATATTGAATCACTGAGATTTATTGATCAAGGCGTTGAGATTAATCAATCAAAATGCATAGTTTTACCATCCAAAACACAGAGTTTTACCTACACTCAAAACGTAGAGTTTTACAATCCAAAACGCAGAAGAAATTGATCACAAGAAAGCGCAAGACCAATCATTCATCCATGAATCAATCAACATGGAGATAAGTAAGGTAGATGGATGGGAAAACGTTATCCTTCGCTCATCATCCATGCACAAAAAATCAGGGCATTAGAATCTATAGGTCTATTAACATCGAAGTGACGACCATCGATTCGGCTCTTGACCGATGGCTCAAGCATGGACTGATGATATAGGGATAAGGACGGAAGATAAAGCACAATATCTTCATAATAATCAATAAAACAAAATAGAACAGTCATAACAATCAGGGATCGGGTTGCCAAGGAAATCAATTCAAAGCAGCGAGCGTAAAGCTATGATGACTTTAAGTTCTCAATTAAAACGATGAGTAAAACACATTTCATTACACAATAGAAGTACAGTAATGAAAACACAAGAAAACATACCATAGATCAAGGTGACTGCTCCGAGTCATTGTCCTGGGCACGCTCCATCCAGCTCCTGCTTATCGACCGATGTAACTTCACCAGTACCTCCCAGCCAACGCTAGGGGTATTATTCTTCCCCCTGATCCCCCCAAGCAGCAAAGGGGCCACGCGCACTAAAACAAAGAAAAGCTAGCACCCATCTCACCTCACAAGGTCGAGCAACCACTTGTTATCCGAGCTGGGTATCCCAACTCCCACAAGATAAGTCAGTCAAGACAAATATTCTACAGCATAATGTTACGCATAAAATATGAGATCCATAATCCTCCTCCACCATCATTTTTAAATGTTTTCTAAGTGATTTCTTTCCCAAATTCTCATTTAATTTAATTTTCAAAAATTTAATTTAGAAAAAACCTCCCCCGTACACATGTCACCCATCCCCCTAGTTGCACCAGAAATTAATTTCATTAATTATTTAATTACTCCTATTTCCCTCACCCCACCTAAAATCATTCCTAAAATCGCTCCTTGGTGTCCCCATATTCCCTTACACATTTTAAATGACTTACGCCTTTACTAATTTCCTAGGTGAGTTCATAATTAGAAAGTTCTTAAAGGCAATATTCCCGTAAGGATGCACTACGTGCTCCAAGGGTGTCACTCGCCTCTTTCTATTTTCCTTGCACGACGTGCCCTTCAGGACGCACTACGTGCTCCAAGGGTGCCACTCACCTCTTGACTGACTTGCTAGACATAAAAAAACCCTGGAGTCAATACTTCGCTAGGTGATCTTATGGAAGACTAAGGACCTCTAAGGAATAGGGCCCCTGCCTTATTGCGCACCGCTTAGAATCATCGTGAGTGATTGTCGCAGTTTACCCTCACAGGATCGTGGGTCTTCTCGAACTAGGTAATCATTAACCTACAGTTCAAGCCATGACGAGAGTGCTAGTAGGCCGTGGTAGGGTTGTTGTCCTCACCTCTCCCTCAAATTCTCTGGTTATCGTGCATGACCCCTCTACTCCACATGTGAGTCTAGTTGGCAAGATATCGTTAGCCTGCATCATCAATGAATCATGTCAGCAAAATAATCAATCATCATAACATCTAATTAGATGTACACATGTCATATCTACAACAATTAAACCCCAATAGTCCACCCCCTAACTCAATCTGGAGTCCAAAGGGTTTCATCGATGCCTCTGCATCCTCGAGGTCCAAAGTCTTGCACACTAAGGAGAACCGAATAAATATCACCTGTCTATATCAATACAACAAAATCACATGTCATCATATCCATAATGCCTCATAATCATAATCAAATGCCCAATAGTATAATAATCTGGATCACTTGCAAGCAAGTGTCCTCAAATAATAAGTTCGCTCAGTGCATGGAAGAGTGGGATGTTACATACACCCCCTCTTGGTCTAAACTTCGTCTCGAAGTTTCACAGTATATAAGTGCCGAAATAATGTGTATCAAAACATCATAAGTTTATCTATCAAACAAAAATGGAAACTATTGGCGCATATCATATGCGTCGTCCCAGGTCACTGAGTACGGACTATAGTTGTCCCACTAGACCTTGACCTGATCTACTATTCGACGTTGTATATGTCAAATGCGATTATCCAGGATGCGGATCGGCTCAGACGTGAGCGCACCCTCGTTCAATAAAATCCTTGACCTCTTTGTACCAGTCATCGTCGCACTGTAAAGTTAGAATCTTTTCACGTAGATTCGTCTGAAGAGGCAACACCGAAAATATGCGTGGTCTCCGACTCAATGCATCTGCCACTCGGTTCACTGTTCATTTTATGTAATTAATCTCGAAATCGTACTCGCTAAGAAATTCCGGCCAACGTCATTGTCGCGCGTTTAGGTCGCTTTGCGTAAAGATGTGTTGTAGTCCAAAGTGGTCCATTTTTAATTCAAATTTTCATCCAATAAGGTAGTGCCTCCAAACTCTCAAGGCATAAAAAATGGCTAACAATTCCACATCATGCATCACATAGTTCTCCTCATGCCTTCTCAACTTCCTCGATATGTAAGCGATCACTCGACCGTCTTGCATCAAGACTCCGCCTAAGCCTTCCTTGGATGCATTAGTGCATACCAAGAAGTCCACGTCCCTATCAGGGAAATTTTGTATCGGTTTTATTGTCAACAGCTCCTTTATCCTCCAAAATACTTCCGCGCATTTCGTAGTCCAACAAACTTCTTATTCTTCCTCTGCAGTTCCATGATCGTATTTGATATCTTCAAAATTCCCTCGAAGAACCGTCGATAGTATCCTGCTAAACCCATGAAGCTACGCACTTCCAGGAAAATCGTCGGCGCAGGCCATTCCATAATAGTCTTGACCTTTGTTGGATCCACAACGATACATTCGACGGATATGACATGCCTTAAATAGTGAATCTTCGATTCATAAAATGAGCATTTAGACAATTTCCCATACAATTTATTCTCTTGTAGACACTGTAGTATCAAGCGCAAGTTCTCCTCATGCTCCTCCATCGTCTGAGAGTAAGTCAAAATATTGTCAATGAATACTTGGATGAACTTGTCCAAGTACTCACAAAATACCCCGTTCATCAAACTCATAAATACCCCTGGGGCGTTCTTCAGTCCAAACGATAAAATAGTAAACTCATAATGTCCAAACCTTGTCTTAAAGGTGGTCTTAGGGGCTTCATCCTCCTTGATCCATAACTGGTGATACCCTGATCTCAATTCGATATTTGAAAACACCACAACACCCTTGACCTGATCAACAGATCATCGATCCTTGGCAACGGATACTGATTCTTTATCGTTGCCTCATTCAATTGATGGTAGTCAATGCAGAGTCTCCATGACCCATCCTTATTTCGTATGAAAATAACAGGCGCACCCCACAATGACACACTTGGACGTATAAGTCCCAGGTCCAACAACTCCTTCAGTTTCATTCTCAACTCCTGTAACTCCGGGGTCGACATCCGATAAGGCATTCTCGCTATCGGTCCAGTCCTCGGTTTTAGTTCTATGGTATAATCCAATTCCCTCTCTAGCGACATCCCAGGTAACTCCTCTGGGAAGACGTCCGCAAACTTTCTCACCACCGGAAGGTGTTCTAGACCTTATTCTACTCCCTTTTCGTTTAACCCAAGGATCGCATAAATCTTACACCCCTGCGCATGCTCTTCCGTAGCTCCAAGGAAGAGATGAACCTCGAGGAAACTTCCTGGTTCCGACCTACAATCATGCGTCTCTGTGCCTCATCATCGGCCAAGCTTAGTCATTTCATATTACAGTCGAGTATCACCTCATGTGATTCCAACTAGTCCATACCGATCACGACGTCACAATATCCTAAGATCATGACGTACAGGTTGGCCCTAGTGAAAAACTCTCCCAAGTTAAGGCTACTTCATGTAACCTTCCCACCAACCTTCTGTTTGTCTCCTGAATCCATTTCTACAAAGCTAAACTCATCCTGTTCGACTACCTTTACCTTAATTATTTTTAGCGATGCACCAGAAGTGAAACTCTCTGTAGCATCGAGATCTATCAAATACTAAGGGTATGGTCAGCGACAGTACATGATGTCTCGAGAAAAGTCGACTGGTGCTCTGCTTGGAGGTTGTTCACCATTGCATGAATCTGATGGGCCTTGCCCAAATCTCCCACGGTAGTGGGTCCAGCTGATCCAGCTGTTGTAGTCCTCTCTACTGGGAAGTCACACTGGTAATGTGGCTCCCCACATTCCAACACACTTTCTTCGGTCCAGTATTCTTGGCACCCGAAGTAGAATTTGAATCCTAACATTAAGGCCGAACATGAACTTGTTGACCTCAATTTTCTTTACAAATTGGTGTGGAGCATACCAAAGAAACTCAAAAATGGGCCTCATACTCAGGCCTCGTACGACTGCCCTGTCACAAGGCATTGAACTCGTTGAACTGGCACTCAACGAATTCCTAAAAATTATACCTCTCTTGGAACCTTTCCTAGAAAAGTTCCCATGACATGTCTTAAATGACCATGTTCAAATGTGGTAGGAGATTCTTCCATCATAGAAGAGCACTCCCCTTTAGTTGAAATATCGTCATACATAACTTCATGTTGGAGGTATAGTCTCGTCGTGAAAAGTGCATCGCCAAATTTTCCAACCATGCCTCGGCAGCTGCACCGTGCGGGGCACTTGTAGACTTGAGAACTCATCCCTCTCGATTTCTCGATGAATGCTAACAATACTAGCGGGGGCACTCTATGGACCCTCAGGGGTACATGCGCCATGTCCTCATCTCAGTACAGATGGTGAATCAAGGCCTTTGACAATCTCTGGAAGGACCTTATCCGACCATCATCATCCTTACAACAATTGAATCCATCCCAAGGGCTTTTTCTTCCCCCTTGGGGGTTAGACTACGAGGGCGCAGGCACATCTAGAGGCGTCGCACCTCCTTCCATGACACCACACTGTGAACCTCTTTGGCACCCTCTAATCAAGATCACCACATGGACACGTTAAATTTTTAATTAGTGCTAGGCTAATACTCAAGGGTTTACTGTAGTGGAAACATGGCTATCCACAGTCACAGGGTTGAACCCGCTCTGATACCATATGTAATGACCCCAATCGTTATGACTCCAAATGAAGCGAAAAGTGCAAATTTTTTTTTTAGGCAGGAAGGAACAATGAAACAGTTAAACCACACCACCTGATGACAGACACCACGCACGCAGATTAGGCAATAGACAACAACGACTCTACACACTAGCAAATTGAGCAACTGGGCGAAACATGTGTAAATCAAATAAAGAAACGACTACTCACCTGACACACAACATGACAACGCCTAGAAGCTAAGGACAACATCCACAATCTTGACACAATGGCCTCGACGACCAGTAACTATAAACTCTATGGCACACAAAACCAAACGCATGAAGGTGTTACAACCCAAGCGCCAACAACAAACTTACAACGATCAACAACACCCACAACGGGAAACACAGACTCCGTTCAAGTTATCATTCGCCTCTATCCAATAGGGCACGCCATGATCCCCTCATCAAGAATCATGTCGTCCCCAGGTGATAGGCGCGAAAATAACACCGGCGCAACCTAACCTATATGGACCACAGACTCAAGACAAATCCACATGCTAGGAGCCTGAAATATTCGTCAGTAATTACACGAAGACTATACCCAAGCACCCAAGCAACAAGTCGACATGATGCAAGGTGTCAACACTCAAAACTAAATTGCGCAAATGATCGAAGGATCTTGTTTCTACAAGGAAACCTGTACGATGAAACAACTATGACCAACCACCCTTTACATCTTGACTTAAGGCACGACAATAACCCTGGCGCAACTAGTGGCCACACATGGATCTTCGTCGGTCTAGCGACCGAGAAAAGAAGCCTATTCACAATAGGGAAAAGTTTGGTTAGTGACGAATATTAGTCGGTCAAATGACTAATATTAGTCGCAAGAGAGACCAAGGCAACCCTAGAAAACTTAGTCAATAAACCACTTTGAGTCGGTAGAACGACGAAGAGTAGTCGCTACAGCCACCAAACCTAATGTTAAAAAGGTCAAACGAAGGACGAAGTTTGCAACCAAATGGAAATACAAGCAACTAACATGTTAGTATATTTTGCGACCAAATGGCAATACAAGTGATGAACATGTTAGTCGCTAGAGACACAAACACGTTAGTCGCTAGAGCGACTAATGTTGGGGTTTTTTTTTTTTTTTAAATTATGCCATTAACACAAGAATAAGCACATGGGAGGTTTGCTACAGAAGCATACTTTCATTATGTACTTGGGTAACAATACAGAATAGTAGTATGACTATCTAGAGGTGATGAACACACATTCTTTCAAAATCATTCCGAAGGGAAACAATACAGAAATATAATTTGGAAAATGCCCAAACCAAATGGAAGAAAAAACCTCAAAGTTATGTGAACTTGCAGATATGAGAGTAGTTTTGTCGGGGTAGAAAAAGAAGTCATGTATTGTATTGACATAAAAAATACAATTTTAATTAAGATTGGTCAGCCAAAATTCTTATGACAGAGTAAGTTGGTTGTATTTAAGGATTATATTGAATTACACAGGCTTTAACTGCCCATTCAAGAAATTGATTGAAGGGTGCCTACCCTTCTCATCCTTTGTTGTTTTAATTAACAGATTGCTTGTCCTTAATCCATATCCTTTATGTCGACAATATCCACCTCTTTTAGTCTTGGTTCACTTAGGGAGGCATAATCTTTGAAGAAATGCTTTAATATTTATTGTAGAGCCACTGGAATGGAACTAAATTTGATCAAGTCCTATAGAGTATACTAAGGCATGAGTAGAATCTAAATATTATTCTTGCAAAGTAATTACATTTATAGGTTCCATCGTTCTACAGTTGATCTACAACTTATTGAGAAATAGAACATGGTCAATCCTAGCAAATCTACACTCCTTGCAAGAAAATTGAGAATAGTCAACACAATGGATCTAATATAGAATTACCACTCTTATTTGTGTGCACACCAATATATCCTATAACTCCTCCATGATCTCGAAATATTGGTTTGCATAGATTTTGTCCCTTTATAAATGACATATACATATAAAATCTATAGATTCGCTAGCATATCTTAATGATGAGCACCCTAATCCTTCTCTTTTCACACATGCCAATAATGCACATACACATTTTTTTTTCTAGTACAACTCACACAACTAATATTTTCCATCATGCATGTATTAGTGAGAGTTATCACATAGTGCATATGCATTAGGAATTTCCACCATGGATCCATCTGCAAAGGTCCTAATGGTCCCAAAACAACCCCAATCTTATACTCCTTCACTCACTCGATCTAGAGATTCTTGATACTCCCCTCCACTTCTGAATACATGAATTTTTCTTATCTTTTGCCAAAAAAAAATCATCTATCTACAATTGAGGCCTAAGGTTTTAGACAAATTCTAGGGTTTTGAGGCCTAAGGTTTTAGACAAATTCTAGCATTTTGAGCATGGGTATTTCCAAAAGAAGAAGAGATAAGCACCATTGGACATTCTGAAAGGTAAACATATAAAAAATTGCAACCGATTCAAATAGAAACTCACAAATACTTTAAATAACAAAAAGAAGAAAAAATGTAGTTGTGAACAATGCCCATAACAATATTGGATCTGTCATGGAGCATAGAAGTTACATATTAATGCTATTTGCTTCTTCCCCTTGAATAAAACTGATCTAAAATTTTAAAAGATTTCTAAGCACCAAAAACATGAATAAGATGCAAAATTTCTAACTCTTTGGACTGCCCAACTTCCAAAATTAGTTAAGATATAGTACATTTTCATGATATTTGATTTCAGTCCTCACAAACAAGGATTTGAGTTTGAGAGTAATTTAAAAATATTTCTAAGCACCAAAAACATGAATAAAATGTTGGTTTACTGAAGCTTTTCTTTCAAGATAATAAGAGTAGAATTTAGTATGCATACTTGTAATTTTTGAAAATTATATTAGGGTAAATATGAAAACATACCACACCAACAACATGTAACACAATGCATCCATGAGCATACATTGCAACTCATAGACAAGCATCTACTAATTAACTAAACTTTATTCACAAGTCATTGCCAAACTTTTCATGTTAACTGAAGGGTGCTTTGGGGTATTGTTGCTACTCCTAGGTAGGCTATCATTGTACAGAAGGAATGTGGAAAATTTGACAAGTTGTAATCATAGATATGGCCATTTCCTACATATTTTTACAACTCTGTATTGTTGGGTATTTTGATCAACACTGTGCCAATGGTGTCCACCTAACAAATGTATATGAAGGTTGTTAGGTGCTACCATAACACCAATCAAAGGATTTACACCAATGAAGGGATTTATAAGTTCAACTAAAGTGCATCCATACAATATTTTAAGTGAGTGAGTGTATTAACACCAATGAATGAATCCATTGTCAAGTAAATGGCCTCAACAAGTCAATGAATACCTAGATTTGCTAGCTCATGAAAGGGGATATATCCTAGGGTGAGCTAGTATGAAAATAGGTCAACGTTAGGTAGGTTGGGCCTGCAAAAATAGCTTAGGATAGTCAAATGGTAGACAGTCCCGAGGAAGTTCTTCTTGAGGAACATAATTACAATTGTGTGTTTGTCACAGGTTCAACTATATCATTATCTCAAGGAAATATTTAATAAACAAGTGACCAAAAGAACAAACCCACACAAACATGGTGACAACAACAATTTCAAGGTATACTTATATGGAACCTAGTATCTAAATCTAGTTAGAAGGAACATGATCCAAGTTATTAGCTTTAGTCAGTTAATGCCCTAGATGAAAAATATAGAGTAATTGTGGAGACAACGAAACACAGTTACAATGGTATGTTGTTCTAGACATTGCAATAGATCAAATGATATATTAATCGCCCCAAAACATCCAAGAATGGGGGACTATGTTAGAGTGAATCTATATATAGCATTAAAATGGTGGGATTGTCTTTGTAATAGTTATGTTAGTCCTAAATTGAGTGTCAAGTTAGTAGTTTTAGTAGCTTTAGGGAGCTATAGAGATTAGGTCTAGATGTCTTGCATTAGGCCACTAAGAGTCTAGGATTGCTAGGCTTAGGATGTAGGTTAGGTTTAGGGTAGGTCGAGGTATGTAGGGGTAGCCTTATAGGTTAGGTTAGGAGGTTTCAAACCTCCTTGGAGGAGAAAGAAGCATATGAAGAGGATGATGAACCTCAGGGTCACCATATTCAGTGTGTACTAAATTGATTTAGGCTAGCAACAGTGTTGGCTAGAGAGACATACCTTTGGGATTGTACCCACAGCCATGCATCCTTAACAGTCGTGGAGTCAGCATAACTTTGTCATCTTAAATTCAAATTTCCTAAAATAAATCATTGATCTCCACATTCATTACGAAATATCATGATAGTCACAAATCAACCAAAAATCACCTTAAACCAGTCCTTAACAAGATCCATACCTTTGAGTGATGGGGTTCCTCCAATGTTGCTCCTCTCCATCCTACGATTCATCACATGTCTTAATTATATTTCAGAATAGTAATTAAAGATGCAACAACCTATACAAATTAATGACTAAATATAAATACTTGAATGAGCTTCTCTTCATTTCGAGAATAAATTATTCTCTACTGAACATGACCAACCACGTGAAGGTGGAAGCTCTTTTGGCCCCTCCCCCCCTCCCACATCATTCTCATTTCCCCATACCCAATCTATCTAGATTTTACAACTATAATTAGAAATGACAG
>SNQJ01S0095311.1:43390-53462 GCA_010110895.2 Picea sitchensis | reverse complement strand
AAGACAATATTGTATACATGAATATTACAAGTAAAACACATGTCATCAACAACTTCTACAACATTTTTATTACATATAAATAATAATATGTAATTCGTCTGTTGTTATTTACCTCATGTATTTTCCAAGGTCATATATAACTTTTTTTACGTTGTTGTCAAAGCTATCGGGCAAAGATAGAGGTAGCACATAATGTAACAAAACAATGGCACATTAATAAATTTTCGATTTCATATTAACAATATATTTACAAAATTTAAAAATATTACATCGATTCTTACCAATACATAACAAATATACAAAAGAAATTACCTTGATGAAGGTATGCCAGTCATGAGTTTTTAACCCACCAAATTCAGCTTTCTTTGTTAATATATTCTTGATGTTTGAAGCAAATCTTGTTGGAAATCTAATTTTTCGAATGAGCTCTTTTACAACATTGCTTTCATCTTCTTTAAATAATCATGGGAGGCTATTTCGATCGAATCCATTAGTCCTATTTAAATCAATAATATTTAGCATTGCATAATTGGCTTCTTGAATGTCACTACAAATTTTAGAAATTTTTTCTTTGTCACGCCTTCCATCTAATATTCTCCACAACATTTATGTTACATTCTTCCCGATATGCATTGTGTTGAACAAATGAGTTATTTCTGGTTGCTCGTCGTAGGGAAACCTACTGAATTGTTTGGGGAAACTTTTCATTCCTCGTAGAAGTAGATAAATGCCTTGACAACTAACTATATGTTACATAAATGAAATTAACACAACAATTGTTAGATTATACACAGTAGACATGATAATTCAACACAATTAAAAAATGAAATATATTGCATACGATGATCAAGATTGACTTACATTGACGATTTGATTTGTTATATTCCAACTTCCATAGGTGTGATGTCATTCTTCATGGTTTTATCCTGCTCTCCTCTTTACCATTGAAAAGATGTCTATCGGTATTTCGATACCTATGGTTCTGATGCAAACGCCCTACCTCAACAGGGTTATGCGACCTCCCGGTCTTTGGATCGATCTTCTTCTGAGCCGAAATGGCTCTTCGGACTCCTGCTGGAACCCCTTGAACGAATCCACAGGTCCCTTTAATTTCGTAGCACAAGCTTTGAGAAAACCTATGCACGCGCTTAGCTTTCAGGGCTCTTCTTTGTTCTAAACCAACACACCTTTCGTGTTTCAGGGTTTTGGGACTCCTGCATGTGAGCTCTCCTAGGCTCCTTGTCCCTCCAACTCCCAGTCATCGAAACGCCAAAAAGGGCTTAATGACTTTGGGTCCTCCCTTAGCCTCCATCCACGTGACCACCACTCTGTGACCACGTGCTTAACGTCAAAGCGCTACCGGCTTTTTGTGATTCAGGGAATCGTGATGCAAGCATTCCTCTTTTTCTCTGTCTTTCGAAATGACAAAACCTGAAATAGGGTCTAACTCCACAACTCCTCCCTTAAGTCTCTTTTCATACGACCAGTCCTGTGACTTGGTGCTATTCCTCCGAATGCTTTCGGGTTTTTGCAATTCGTGATTTCGCGATTCCGGCTGCAACGATTCTAGGTCCTTCGAACTCCCAGATCCCGAAATGTCAAAATCTACTCATGACCACAGTCCACTTTTTGGGATTTCGTAATTCACGATTTCACGATTATGGCTGCAGATGATTCTAGGTCCTTCAATCTCCTGGACCCCGAAATGCCGAAATCTCCCCCTTGAGAGATCAATGGTCTAGATTCCTTTTGAACCGATGATCACGATCCAACTGGATCGACGACCCACAACCTTTCGAGATTTTTCCCGAAGCTTGACCACTCGCCATGTGTCCTCCTTGATGAATGTTGTCAGTTGTTTCGTAATTTCATAAGCTGGGACTTCTTGTCTCATGACTCCTTCTCCTCAAACTCCAAGTGTCCAAATCCATGATGGGCTTGGATCTTTGACACCTGTCCTCCAACATGGATGGTCCTGATGATTTCAGGACTTGAAAAGTCCTCTTCCTTCTACTATTATGAGGTTTAAACCTCACACACCTTTTCTAGATCCGATGGCTCACGACAATTCGATGCTTCTCCCTCGAAGTTTCTGTCGTCTGTTCTACCCTTCTGTGTAGCTTCCCAGGGATTAAATCCCTCTCACCTTCTTCCAGATCCGACGACTATCGATCTTTGGTGCTAGATCTAACGACCCAGATCCTTTTTCCTATGCACCTCCCAGGGACTAAACCTCGTGCACATATCCTTGATCCAGCGGCTGTCAGTCCACTGCGCTCCAGACCTGACAGCTGGCGCGATTTCACAAACCGGGAGTTCACGATGCAGCGACTCCAAAATCACTTGCCGCTCCAAACCCCGAACTCCGAAATAGCAAAATTTGAGTGCAAGATCAATGGCCCCTAATGCTTCTCATCCAATATTCCACGTGATTTTGGCACTTCTCTATGGAGTGTCTCCACCATCCATACAACTCCTCTCCTGGGGTGCTTCTAAAGGCTTAAATCCCTCACAACTTGGTGTGATCCTATGGCTCTCAGGATTTCGGCACTTCTCCACAAAGTGTCTCCACTGTTCCTTTTAGCTGCTCTCCTGCGCGACCTCCCAGAGGTTAAACTCTATGCACCTTCCTCCGGATCCGATGACTATCAATTCTTTTCACAAGATCTGATGGCAGTTGTGCTCCCTCCTGATCTTGAGAACTTATTCCTTCCCCTTGGAATATTTTCTGAAGTTTCAAAGGCCTCGACCTTCGCATCCCCTGCGAGCTCAATTCCTTTGGATATCGCCTGTGTTCTAAGAATGATGTCCCTCCTGAGCTTCGTTCTCTCGGAGATTTACTCCTGTGCACACCTTGCATTCGAGGATCTCGAATAACTCAAATTCGAGAATTTTTATGGAAAAGAAAACTCCTTACGCCCACTTGGCATTCTCCTGCTCAACGCACACCTTACAAAACCTATAGAGTATTCAACAACCATGTGAGTGTCTTCTCCTCTAAACTTCTCTTTTCTTAGAACTTGAAATAGAGTTCCCTTGTGCACTCTATGCACTCGCTCGATTCCCTCTTGGCAGAGCTCTACAGAACCTTCAATAGTTCTGTCTTCCCTAAACTTGAGACAGAGTTCTTTCCTGTGCACTCCTTGCACCTCTGCTGATGAAGGTTCAATGCTATCCCTCTTGAGCTTTCCTAAGGTTATCTCACCTCTGTAACCACACACCTTGTGGACTATGTGCACTCCTTGCACTCGAAAACTCCAAGATGGGACAAAATTGAAACTTATGAAATACTTCACCAGTTATGCATTTAAACATGAAATGCATAAAAACATATAAACATCAAACACACAGTATGCAAGAAAAACTTCTTTTCTATTAATCTATATGTCTATACAAATGTTTACAAAGACTGGACTGTAACAAGTCTCAACTCTCTCTCGAGACCTCTCTTTTCTGGTCTCTCCTCTTAACTCTCTACTCTAATTTCTTAATTAAAAAATGAGGGCTCCCATGAGCTTATCCTCAACCACCATCTCTGAGATATCACTATCACAGAGAGGCTCCTATGGCTACATTACATAAATGGATGCCCAGTCCTGACTATGTCCTGGGCTTGCTACAGGCAACCATTAAAGGAAACCTCAACCACTACCTTTACAAAGGCATGGTTTGGCATTAAAATCCTTACAACATTTATTGAAATTTCAAATTTCAAAATTGAGAGGGCTGCGCCTCTCCCTTTCTCCATTAAATGCGTGCTGGATGTGTTGGCTGGCTGGCACACTGCTGACATGGAGCAATGCTCCTGCATCATACTCCTCAGCTGGAAAAGTCATGGTCTCCTGATCATGAGCTCCTCTTCTCCAGTATTGAAATCCACCTGGATCCCAAACTTTCCCTTGGAGCTATCCATCTTCTCCTCTGCTTCGTTGTTGTTGTTGTTGTTGCCCTGCTACTCTTGCAGGCTCCCTTCTACTCAGCTTCTCATTGCTAGCAGTCTCTGCTACTGAAATCAACATTAGCCTTACGATTTCTTCAATTACCTCGTCCAACTGCTGCAGTGGCTGACTCTCCTTATGCAGTCTCCTCAGCTGCACTTCTTCCTGGAAAATGGGTCAATCAACTAGATCTCCCATGCCATCCTTTTCTTCTATGGCCTCAACTTTCCATCCTGCTACAAAATTTAGCTCTACAGTCTTATTTTCTTGAATGACCTACTGTTCAGTCACCTTCTCTGATAGATTAGCTTTTGCCATTTCCCCTTGTGCTGGTTGAATTCCATCTTCCTCCAGCTGCTCCTCAAACTAGAATTATCCTTCATCTTTTGTTGCACGCCTCGACACTGCAGTTATCATCTATTCATCTCCCTAGCTGAAAATTCAGAGCGATTCCTTGGAATTCTCCTTTGCTAGAATCTACATGATTGTCTCCTCGTGGCAACCATATACTGGCTCTGGATTGTTCAACCAATCCTCCAGCATCTCTAACTTCATTTCCCATGGAGTGAGCATCTATTTGCATGCTCCTCTTCTGTAGGGGCAAACATTAGTGTATGCTCCTCCTCTCCCTCTATGACAGTCATTGTTGGTTGTCCTTCTTCTGTTGTTTCTTTTGAAACACATGCTCTGGCCTCAACTGGGCTGCTTGGTAGGAATACTTCAATTCCCCCAATGATCAAGATGTATTTCTAACCTTCCTTCGTCAACACTCCTTATTGATCCGAACTCTCCTCTGAGTTCATGAGACTTTCACATAGCCTCATCTTTTCCCCCTTGCCCACTTGGCATCCTATGAATTTTCTACTACCCACTTGGCAGTGTATGAGACCGACTGGTCCCATCTCATTGCCCCCTTGGTAGTATGCAAGACTTTCTGCTGATCTCTTCCCATTGCCCACTTGGAAACTCGAAAGTTCACTTCTGCCCACTTGGTAGTTTATGAGATCAATCGATCCCATCTCCATCAACACTCCTTGCTGACCCGAACTCATCCCTGAGTTCATGAGACTTTCAAACAGTCTCATCTTCTCTCCCTTTCCCACTTGGCAATATGGGATTTTTGCCCTGCCCACCTAGCAGTTTACGAGATCTTCAGCTAATCTCATACCATTTCCCTCCTGACAATATGAATTTCCACTACTATCCTCCCGCCAGTCTATGAGATCCTCTAATGATCTGATTTCATTGCCCACCTGGAAATTGGAAAATTCATCTCTACCCTCCTGGCAGTTTATGAGACCTGAAACTGATCTCTCTTCCTCATCACTGAGGGTTTCTCCAACTTCTAGCTCATAGATACAAACCAGCTCTGTGTCACTGAGGCTTTCAACATACCTCAGCCATATTTTCAATAGCCTTTGCTGTCTTTTGGCCAACAACTCCTTGACTAGCCACTTCACCTTATTTTTCATGGGCCATTCATACACCCATCATGTTCGTGCACTCTATTGCATTCAAAATGCAAGCTCCTCCATCCTCTCTCTTATCTCGGTGAGTTATTTATCCATCTCAACCTTGCTATTCATCTATTGGTGGTCCTCTCTTTGACTATGCTCATGGCCTTCAATAGCCATTTCCATATTTCACCTGCCCTCCTGGAAAGCGTATGGATCACTCTACGTCTAAGAGCATCTCCATGTCCTGCTACAGATTTCCTGGTTGTCTATCATTTGTTGCACATCTTGCAACAATCACCACAAAGATTTAACACCCTACTTCTTTCACCTGTTGTATACAGATGAATCTCTGCTTCTGATTCCACTTGATGTTACCAGAATTTCTCCCACCGTCTCTCCTTTGTCTGTGAACAAAGTAATGGTCTCCTCTTTCTCTTTTGTCTGAAATCTAGAGATAAAAATTGGCTCTGATACCACTTGATGCAAACCCCTTAACTCAGTAGGGTTATGCGACCTCCTGGTCTCTGGATCGATCTTCTTCTGATCCAAAATGGCTCTTCGGACTCCTACTGGAACCCCTTGAATGAATCCATAGGTCCCTTTAATTCCTTGGCACAGGCTTTGAGAAAACCTATGCACGCACTTAGCTTTCAACGCTCTTCTCTATTCTAAACCAACACATGTTTCACATTTCAGGGTTTTGGGACTCCTGCATGTGAGCTCTCCTAGGATCCTTGTCCCTCCAACTCCCGGTCATCGAAACGCCAAAAAGGGCTTAATGACTCTGGGTCCTCCCTTAGCTTTCGTCCACATGACCACCACTCTGTGAACACATGCTTAACGTCAAAGCGCTACCGGATTTTCACGATTCGGGAAATCGCGATGCAAGCATTCCTCCTATTTTTTGTCTTTCGAAATGTCAAAACCCAAAATAGGGTCTAACTCCATAACTCCTCCCATAAGTTTCTTTTCATATGACCAGTCCTGTGACCTGGTGCTATTCCTCCGAATGCTTTTGGGTTTTCACGATTCACGATTTCGTGATTCCATCTGCAGCGATTCTAGGTCCTTCGAACTCCTGAATCCCGAAATGTCGAAATCTACCCATGACCACGGTCCACTTTTCAGGATTTCGTAATTCGCATTTTCGCGATTCCGGCTGCAGACGATTCTAGGTCCTTCAATCTCCCAGACCCCAAAATGCTGAAATCTCCACCTTGAGAGATAAACGGTCCAGATTCCTCTTGAACTAACGATCACGATCCAACTGGATCGATGACCCACAACCTTTCGGGATTTTTCCTGAACCTTGACCACTCGCCACGTGTCCTCCTTGATGAACGTTGTCAGTCGTTTCGCAATTTCATGAGCTGGGACTTCTTATCTCACAACTCCTTCTCCTCGAACTCTTGATGTCCAAATCACCGATGGGCTTGGATATTTGACACCTGTCCTCCAAAATGGACGGTCCTGATGCTTTTGGGACTTGATGAGTCCTCTTCCTTCTACTGTTACTAGGTTTAAACCTCGCGCACCTTTTCTGGATCTGACGAATCATGACAATTCGACACTTCTCCCTTGAAGTTTTTGCCGTCCATTCTACCCTTCTGTGTGGATTCCCAGGGATTAAATCCCTCACACCTTCTTCCAGATCCGACGACTATCGGTCCTTGGTGCTAGATATGACAACCCAGATCCTTTTTCCTGTGCACCTCCGAGGGACTAAACCCCGTGCACGTATCCTTGATCCAGTGGCTCTTAGGCCACTACGCTCCAGATCTAATGGCTGGCGCAATTTTGTGAACCGGGAGTTCACGATGCAGTGACTCCGAAATCACTTGTCGCTCCAAACCCCAAACTACGAAATAGAAAAATTCGAGCACGAGATCAACGGCCCCTAATGATTCTCATCCAATGGTCCATGTGATTTTGGCACTTCTCTACAGAGTGTCTCCACTGTCCATACAACTCCTCTCCTAGGGTTCTTCTAAAGGCTTAAATCCCTCGCAACTTGGTGCGATCCTATGGCTCTTGATATTTCGGCACTTCTCCAGGAAGTGTCTCCGCTATTCCTTTTAGCTACTCTCCTGCGTGACCTCCCAGAGGTTAAACTCTGTTCACCTTCCTCTGGATCCGATGACTATTGGTTCTTTGCACAAGATCTGACGACAATTTTGCTCCCTCTTGAGCTTGAGAACTTATTCCTTCCCCTTGGACCAAATGCCTCAACCTTTGCTTCCCCTGCAAGCTCAATTCCTTTGGATCTCGCCTGTGTTCTAGGAATGTTGTCCCTCCTGAGCTTTGTTCTCTCAGAGATTTACTCCTGGGCACACTTTGCATTTGAGGATCTCGAATAACTTAGATTCTAGAAGTTTTCTTGAAAAGAAAACTCCTTACGCCTACCTGGCGTTCTCCTGCTCGACGCACACCTTGCAGAACCTACAGAGTATTCAGCAACCCTGTGAGTGTCTTCTCCTTGACACTTCTCTTTTCTCAGAACTTGAAATAGAGTTCCCTAGTGCACTCTATGCACTCGCTCGATGCCCTCTTGGCAGAGCTCTACAAAACCTTCAGTAGTTCTGTCTTCCCTGAAATCGAGACAAAGTTCCTTCCTATGCACTCCTTGCACCTTTGCTAATGAAGGTTCAACGTTATCCCTCTTGAGCTTTCCTGAGGTTGTATCACCTCTGTCAATGCACACCTTGCGAACTATGTGCACTCCTTGCACTCAGAAACTCCAAGATGGGATGACATTGAAACTTATGAAATACTTCACCAGTTATGCATTTAAACATGAAATGAATAAAAACATGTAAACATAAAACACACAGTATGCAGGAAAAAATGCTTTTCTATTAATCTGTATGTCTATACAAATGTTTACAAAGACTGGACTGTAACAAGTCTCAGATCTCTCTCGAGACCTCTCTGCTCTGGTCTCTCCTCCTAACTCTCTACTCTAATTTCTTAATTACAAAATGAGGGCTCCCATGAGCTTATCCTCAACCACCGTCTCTGAGCTATCGTTATCACAGAGCGGCTCCTACGACTACATTACATAAATGGATGCCTAGTCCTAGATACGTCCTGGGATTGCTGCAAGCAACCATTAAAGGAAACCTCAACCACTACTTGTACAAATGCGTGGTCTGGCATTAAAATCCTTACAACATTTATTGAAATTTTGAATTTCAAAATTGAGAGGGTTGTGCCTCTCCCTTTCTCCATTAAATGTGTGTTGGATGTGCTGACTGGCTGACACACTGCTAACATGGAGCGATGATTTTGCATTAGGTTCTTAGGGAGAAAGTGCCTATATTCATCAAACACCTCATTTCCTAAACTTCTTGAATGACGAGATCTCATCCTAGGACTACAAACTGGACATGCAAATTTACCCTTTGTTTGCAGACCTAGAAGATACACATCAATGGCAGCATTAGTTATATAACAAGAAATTATTTAAAAAACAAACATTATAATATCATGAGCATCTAACTTATTTAAGTGCAATAGTGTGTTACATACCACAAAAATGTGTTAGTCCTGGTGCACTGTGAATTGTCCATGTAAGAATCCCATGGAATTGAAATCCTCTTTGACCTATTGGTCTAGAGATGTTGTACATAGTGATGTTGTCCCATAACTTTAATAGATCATCGACAAGAGGCTCAATATATACATTCATATATTTCACTTGGTACTTACCTAAATGGTTAAAAAATACACATAATTACTACACCTTGTATACATATATGAAATTGTGAAATGAACAAGACAAATGATTAAAAAAACAATATCATTATAAAAATATACCTGGAACAATCATTGCCAACATTGTGTGCTCTCTCTTTATTGACATCCAAGGAGCAAGGTTATTGTTTATAACAAAAACAGGCAACACTGAGTAGATAGACCTGAGCTCACCAAATGGATTTACACCATCAGCTGCCAATGAAATCCTAACATTATGAGGTCCTTCTTTAAAAAATATTTCACTACTTGTGTTTGTGTTATTATTGTATTACCTACTTAAAAGTATACTACTACCAGTTTTGATACTCTTGGAGGTTTATTCTTATTCTCCTGTAGTCCTGGGTGTCATGATTAGAACAAAGAGTCTCAGGGGGCTCGCTCGGGTTACGTTGAGGGAAACCCTCTGCTCAATAGGTCTAGTACCAACCATATTAATATACCTCAACCTCACTAGAGCCTACCTTGGCCATCTTTCTTCGATATTTTTATATAAAGAACCATATGCATGCATTCGAAGAACATCATCTTCACTTCTATTTCATGCATAGTAATCTATAAACTGTGCTATGTTCCAACATCTAAATAGTTTTTGCAGACGTGGAATTATGGAAATATAAATAGGAACCTTGCGAGGCACCTTTTTTGTTAACTGATCAGTTCAATATCTACTGATTTGACATTGGGGGCAATTCGATTCAGATGCATATTGTCCATAATATATTATGTAATCATTGGGGCATGCATCAATATCCTGATATTCCATTCCAATTTCTTTTAGAATGACTGATAATTATCGGTATGTGCAAGGTAACTTATTTGGTGATGGTAATAAATATTCACCTATCAACCTACAACAAAAATATACAAAAAAAAATCAATAATGAAAATTATATTAATCATTATAAATATTGCATCCTTAAT
>SNQJ01S0095311.1:21614-32921 GCA_010110895.2 Picea sitchensis | reverse complement strand
CCACCTTTCCCCAAAAAAAGTGCTTTCACAACGTTTTTGACTAGTCGATTTCTGAAGGCGATTCTGGGAAAATGGAAACATATTTTAAAACACTGAGAGAGGTTTTTTTTAAGAACGGGCTGAAGAAAACAAACCTCTTCCATATTTTTCACAAGTGCCATGAGAAGGGATAATCGAAGCCATATTAGATCCCCATTTTTTCAATTTTTCATTTTCCTGTTTCAGTCCTAATTTTGCGGGAGCTGTTTCGGCACATTGGAGATGAAATTGAAAAAATGGAAAGAGGTTTTTGTATGTAAAAGGATAATATAAAATCAAAACCTTCAGTTTGTTTCCAGGTGTCAGTGTTGAAGAGAAATATATGTCTGAGCGTACCCCTATTTTCAGCAGATTCGACCAAATTTGCAGTTCCAGATTTTTTGGGATTTACTTGTTGTTTTCGACCAGGAGGATTGAAATCGATCTTCTGAGCCTAAGGATTGTAATTTTTATTTATATCCATGTTTGTAATAGAAAAAATGTTGGACTTGGGATGACCAAAAATGTAAAAATGCTCACAGGCTTTAAATGACTGTAATGAACGAATACAAAGACTTTATTTTCCAAATTCTCGTGTCATTTTATGTGGTGAAGTTTTCTTTGATGTAAATTGTTATTCCTTTGTTTTTCATATTGTTTTTATGTTCTCATTGATTATAAGAAGAGTGTGCTTAGGATTTTTCATGGACACCCTAATCTGGCTTAAAGACAATGTTTATGTTTTCTTTTGAAGATTGAATGCAGAATTCAGATATGCTCTGTTCTGCATTTGAAAGGACCCCTGATCTTTTCCTCTCTCCACCTCACAAATTATAAGAATCCACTGATATGACTGTCTTGCCTGGCTACATATGTCTTTTTTATTTAGTCATTTAATTGTCCTTTATATTTGACTCCATTTTGCCCAATGGTCCCTTTTTATGTCTCAACCAAACCAATTCAAAATCCGTAAACAAACTCATGCTCTACATAACTAGCCTAATATCTTATTTCCAACAGAGCTATATCAGACAGAGAGATCCCTCTCTGAGTCTTGGAGGACTAGATCCAAGACTTGAAGTGGTTTTGATGTTGCCTCTATGAATTCCTCCATAGCCTTGGGAAAATTACAGAGTGATAACACCCCCCTAAATCATTATTGGAATTTTGATCTTCGAATAGGCGAGGCCATGGATGGACGTGGCCAAGAGGATATGATTTCCTCATAAACAACAGGTTTTGTTATGATTTTATTTTTTTGAGAGATATCAACGAGAGGTTGAGAGTAGATTGGATATTAGGTGATATGATCCTTGTATTTGTTTTATTTATGTAACCCTTCGAGTGTTGTTGAAGGAAACCAACAACATGTAGAATCAGGTCCAGATTCAGCCAGGGAAGAAACACCCGTAAAACAATGTAATCAGGTCGAGGTTGGCTAGGCCAGTGAGGTTTCATTATGTGTCAAGATCGATGTAATGAAATAGTGTATTTCTTATGTTTGTTTGATATTTCATTAGATTCTTCCTTTGTGTGTGTATGGTATAATATTATGTGCATCATATGAGGTTTTGCGCAGATATGAGATTATGTGACAAGATGATATTGTTGCCAAATTTTGCATGCAGAGTGATCTAAAACATGCCATTGTTGTTTGTTGAGTTTCACGTAGAATTATCTACTACATATCTCATCAGTAATGTTCGTCGATAATTTCAAGCAAAGTTATCTATGATAGAGCATTTGTTGTGTTTCGAGCAGAATGATCTGTGACAGATCTCGTTGGTAATGTTCATCGATGCTTCCATGAACATATTTATTTCTACGTAGTGGTATTCAATTGGGAAGACATGAAGTTGTTTCCATGGAATTTGGAAGTAGTCCATGTTGTGGGTGAATTTACCCACAGGTCCGAGGATCAAAGTTCATAAAATTTAGATTTTATAGACCCCCATTTTCTTCCTTCATCAAGCTACTATAAGCACTGCAAAATACAAAATACAACATTTCCATGTATTTGATCTGTATTTATGAGGGAACAAAATAAAACACAGAAATAGGAAAAAAACATTGAGATACAATACTACTCAATTTCCATTAAAGAATGAAATACACAGATATTGTAAAATCAAATATAGAGTGAAATGAACTTGCTAGAATGGTGGTAGCTTATCTTTGAGAAGAGATGTGATGGCTACACGCAATTGAAATAGGATGATTACAATGAGGCTCCAAATGCCTTTTAACATAGAGCATAAATGAGAAAACCCTAAACATCTGAAATCCTAACCCTAGAAGATTAAATTCCAAAAGGTTTGTAGGCCCCAATGAGGGTAGTTGATGCGTCAACTTCCCAAGGGTGCAACATTTGCATATGATATCCATTTGGGGCACTTGATACCTTGTCAGAAAGTTCTATCTAAGGAGCACACATTCCAAATATTCCAACATAATTCTATGAAATCTATTAGGCATTGCCAAATCAAAAAAATGTTGTTTAGGCTCTCAAAATGACCCCAAAAGTTTGGGACCCGAAAAACTATAGAACAATTTCCAAGATGTAAATTGTTTTTTCAGACAATGGAATAGGTGGGTGGCCACTGATGTCCAATAATATAAATCCTCCCCCATTATGAATAAATGGTCTCCATTGAATTGAGTACCCCCATTAAATGGGGAAACTTTTGTTGAAATTTATTCTTGGTGAGCCACTTGCCTTGGTGTAGTAGCTTCCCTGCCTCGACAACCCAATAGAGTTGGATATTCTATTGGTGAGTGACCTTAACCTATGTGTTGATGATCCAATCAATGGTGGCTTGTTCCATGCAATTAGGGTTGAGCTCGATAGGTGTTATCTACTCAACCACTTCCAATGTGTCCAGTAGAGGTGGAAAATGTGGTCGAAGGACGTCCACATTGAATACTGAGTGTAATCCAAGAACATGGGGAATAATTAACTCAAAATAATTGTCTCCGACAACCTTTGTGATAGTGTAAGGTCCATATCAAAGTGGATTCATCTTCTAATGGGGTCCTGTAAGGCACTCTTTCTACAAATACAACCAAACCTTATCATCTACCTAAAACTTGTGGGGAAATCAATGTTGATCATGGCATTGCTTGTACTTGGCATTGGTTTTATAAAAAATATCATGGACATGTTGTTAAGAACCAAATACTTTCATAAATAAAAACCTCAAATATTTATAGAATAATGTAGAAGAAAACCACTCTTTATTATAAGAAAACCCTTATGGTAGGGAAACACCATATAATGTATCCTATTATGGAAGGGATCCTCTCTTGTTCACTTGCCTCTTCAAGGGGGATTCCTCCTATTGAGCTACTCCTATAAATACAATACTTATCTTAATATCTCATTACATTTCTTGAACCCCTTTATATAGTGCTACCAACCACCTAAGAACATTCTAGAGGAGGAACCTTCTAGAAGCGAAACCTTCTAAGAAGTCCTCAGACATTTATTAAATCTAACTACCATAGTGGGCCTTATTTAATACTATAGTGGACCTAGTCCACCTTACATTGAATGGCCTCCACTATTATCACTATGGTCCCCCCCTACTACCTCTCTAGCTACCTAACATTCCATCCCCCTTATGAAAGCATTGTCCTCAACGCTTGTTATGAGGGTGTACAACCATATACTAGGGTCCCATGGATAAGTGTGGACCATAGTGTTGAATTAGACTAGAGAACCAGGGTCCCATGTAGAAATGAAAACCACCATTTTTAATTAGTCCAACCGTCATTGCAAATCAGGGTCCCATGTCCAAGTGCTCATGTGAACTCCACGCGAAAGATATCTGAACTCAAGAACCAACTGGAAATGATGCTCCAAAGATCTATATTGATCATGTGGATCCAAATATGTAGATCTCTCCATATCCAAAAAATAATCTGGATAACACACTAGTCCTAGAGAATGCTAAAAAATAGTATTCATAAAAGGCTCATGACTACTCTCCATAAGGTTCTCTACATAAAGTGGAGGAGAGTCATCAAATAAAATATGAAAGTAGTTATCATCCTAGAGATTACAACTATCTATATAAAAATCCTCACAATATTCCTCGTAATCATACCAATCATATATTTCTTGAGTATATGTTGATGTGATGTCAATGTACATGAGATTCCTAATATATCTCTCCTACGCTACAATTATGATCTCTTCAATAGCTTCCATATCACATTGAAACTTTGCGTTGTAGGTCTATGAGAGATTGAAAGTGAATATGCATGGAAAATTTCACATATAAGATACCAAAATAAATCTCTTAAAATGATTTATCCAATGGAATTGATTTGATAGCAATAAGAGCACCTTGTGAAAACTTATGAACTCTGCAGTCTCGTTGTCGTCACAAGAAGCCTCCAAAAATGGTTGATTTTAAATCAGTGATATCTTCACTTCTGAAGTTATTATGGGTGATTTGTTTTTTTGAAATCAACTATTTTTGAAAGAGGAACTCAAATCTATAATTCTTTTTGGAAAATCCGGCCCCAGCTGCTACAGAAATTAGAAAAATCACTCGGTTGTCTACAGAAAACCTTGAAAATAGAAAATTTTAAAATGTCAATAACTTTACTTTTTGGACTTTGTTTTGGAAAAAGTTTTTTTTTAATTGGGTGTTTTTATGAGAGGAACTCAGATATAAAACCTGCTTCTACAAAATTTTCACCAAAATCTACAGAAATCATTGGGAATGTTGCGACCCTCGTTTTTCTTCCTCGAAAAAAAAAATCTACAAAAAAAATAAAAATATTTTCCCACAATGTCTGCCAAGGAAAGTGATATGATACCACTTGTTAAGAATGAAATACTTTCATACAAAAACACATCAAATATTCAGAGAACAATGTAGAAGAAAACCACTCTTTATTATAATAAAACCCTTAGGGTAGGGCAGTACGATACAATGGATCCTATTATGGAAGCGATCCTCTCCTATTCACTTTCCTCTTCGAGGGGCATCCTCCTATTGATATACCACTCCAAATACAATAATTCTCTTCATATCTGATTAAGGTTCCCCTTTATATTGTTCTACAAACCACCTAAGAAAATTCTAGAGGAGGAACCTTCTAAGATTTCCTCTTACATTTATTAAATCTAACTACAATAGTGGGACTTATTGAATACTATAGTGAACCTAGTCCACCTTACACTGAATGGAATCCACTATTATCATTATGGTCCATCCCCCCCTGACTACCCCTCTATCTACCTAACACATGTTGGTGGATGTGTTGAATCCGTTCAAGGAATTTGGTGTCCTTGTTAGCCTCATATTGAGCATGGGAAGATTGTGTTTGTGTGGATGCAAGGGGGATAGATACATCAATGGGGCCCAATGGTTGAAATCCCAATCCCACTTGGAAAGGGATGTGTTTGGTCGATTTATGGAGGGTTTTGTTGTATATGTGTTGGACATAAGGAAGGATCTCACCTCCTGTGCGTGGATGCTTGGAGTTGTACATGAATAATATATGCACGATCATCCTATTGACAATCTCTATTTTTTCATCGGTATGAGGGTGGAAGGTAGTGGATTTGGTGAGCTTGGTGTCCAACAGTGACCATAGGCTCGAACATAATGTGATCAAGAATCCGTTATCCCAATCTAATATGATGGTTTGTTTATAGGTCAAAGTGTGACCATACATGCTCGAAGAAGAGCTTGGTAGTGACCTCAGTTGTGATATTCTTCTTGTAGGAAGTTAGAATGTTCATTTTAGAGGATCGATCAAGAACCATGAATACACGGTCATTTCCATGCTTGGTGGAGTGGAGACCTAACATGTAGTCCATCGAGATGGATTCCCAAGGATCATCGAGAGTAGGCAGAGGGGTGTATAGTCCTATTTTTTAATGGTTGGCTTGGAAATGGAGCAAGCAGTGAAGGATATGATATAATTACTAACATCTTATCAAAGCTTCGACCAATATAGATACTTTTTTATTACTACTATTATCTTCCCCATGCCAAAGTGTCATGCCACTCGACTGTAGTGGGATTCCCAAATCAGATTCACACACTCACTTGAAGGAACACATATATGACCTATATGGAATTCTAGTCCATCTTGAAGATGGAAGTCGACGATGGTCCTGCATGTTACCAACATTTTCTAGGTCATGGTCAATTCAGGATCATTGTCATAAAGTTCGAACCACCTAGAGGTCTCATGCCCACAAGAGTCAAGCACCGTGGTTAGTATTGAAACTAGGGGTCGACTGAGGAAGAAAGCGATGTGATTGGTTCTCCCTTTCTTATACATAATTTTGAGGTGAAACTACTACAAGTATGTGGACCACTTTTGATGGCAGTGATTCTGTAATTTTCCTTGTGTCTGTATGAACTCTAGAGGCTTGTGATTTATATGCATGACTGTCTCTTTCCCCATAATGTAATGCTTCCATTTGTGATATTCCCCACACAAATTTGTCTTTGCAACCACCCTTGGTCACTTGGTTGAGAGACCATGTGATATAGGAGAACCCCAATATGAATCTAGGATAAAAGTTGGCAAGGCCTAAGAAGCTCTGACTCTCAGTTAGTGTTGTCGGGGCTAGCGAGTCAAGAATGAATTAGATCTTGGTGGGATCAACATGCACACCATGCTCATCTAAAAAGTGTTTGAGGTATTGGATCCTATTCATGCCAAAGGATAATTTCTCTAAGTTATCATATATCTTGTGTTGTCATAGAGTGTGGAGGACCTGTTGAATGTGTTGCAAGTGTTTTTCCCAACTCTTGTTGAAGACAAGGATGTCATCCAGATATGAAACCACAAAGGAATTAGTGAAGGGAAAAAATATGTCATCCATCAACCTCATGAAATTTGTTGGGGTATTCGTCAAACCAAAAGACATGACCAAGCACTCAAAAATACCTTATTTAGACTTGAAATCAGTCTTCCATACATCAATCCATTCTATGGGGTCCTGGTGGTACCCAAATTTCATATAAATATTACTAAAGTACTTGGACCCATTGAGCTAGTCGAGAAGGTCGTCAATTTAGGGAATTGGGTATTGATTCCTCACTATGATTTTGTTCAAATCTTTGTAATCAATACAGAGTCATCAGGTCCTGTCTTTCTTCTGTATGAGCACGATTGGGATTCTGCAGGGTGAGGAGCTTGGTCGAATCTGAACTTTTTGGAATAACTCTTTAATTTAGCACTTGATTTTCTCATTTTCCAAGAGAGAGCATCGATACACTGGCCCATTAGGAAAAGGAATTCCAGGGGTTAGCTCAATTGAATTCTTGACCCGACAGTGGAGAGGTACCTTGGTAGGTGAGGTGAAGATGTCTCAGTATTCTTCCATGATTTTGTCCACTTTCTTCTGCAACATAGAGGATCCATGTTCAAAGGCCATGGATGTGGCTGTGACCTTTTAGTCAATCTAAGAGTGAATCATGAAGAGGATAAATTTCCTAGTCTGGGATATGACCTTCCTGCACTGCTTAGTTGAGACCAAAGAAATGTTGGTAGGTGGAGATACCTCTGGTATCTTGTACAATTATCTTCCCACAATGACACTACAAGGTATAAACTCATAAATAGCATGATGTTTCTACATATATGGTTGGCCTAAAAGAACATCACAAAATTCAAGTGGGAAAACATCACACAATACCTCATCCTTGAAGGGCTTGATTCCATAGCGTAGGTGGCATTGTTTGATGATGTGGATAACTCATCCTTGGTTGAGCCACCCAATGTTGTATGGTTGTGGATTTGTTGTTGTCAAAAAATCCAACTTGTTTACAACCTATGTTGAGATGAGGTTCTTTTATCTTTGGCTATTGACAATGAAATGTAGTGGAGAACCCTTCACCCGCATCTACGAGAGAAAAAGGTGCTCACCTTCCTCTGGCTCTTTTGGTTCGTTTGGCTGGATCTTGGTGCTAGTGACTTTGGCATTGGGTTTTGCATCAATGATATGCTCCCCTTTTCTAGCTTCGAATCAAAGGTAGAGCTTGGAGATTACTCTAAGGATTTTATTTTGGCCACCAATGACTACTTCGAGAGACATTCATCAGTGTTATGCTAGGGGATTTTATGGAAATCATACCACTTCCCAATGTATTTGTTCATCTTCCCATTATCCTTCTTTTTTTACATCTTAGATTGGTAATCTTTAGGTTGTCCTTCCTTGCTTTTTCCTTTGTTATGTTTTTTGGGGATACCTTTTCTTGGATTTTTTTGTGATTCCTTTGTAGATCCAAACTCCTGCTTGTTAGAAAATTGGGAACACTTCCACACTAAACCTAGCAGAAGAGAGGAAGAAAGATTTAATCAAGAAATTAAATGACAAAGAAAACACACAATACACATAGATTTTACCCTGGAAACCCCAAACGAGAAAAACAAAATTCCTTGTGTGTTTTTCTCTCTTGTTGTCTTATTCCTTCAAAATAAAATGATACATTCATAACCTTGGTCTACACCTAAGACACAATCAAAATCATACCTTCTGTGTTTACACAAGAATAATATTGTAGCAAATTCGACTTACATCTACATGACCAACAACCTCTAAAACGATTTGTCTAAAGATTACATTTTACAACATTACAACACACCTTATTTATAGGATTTACAGTAGGAAAACCCTAAACAAAGGCACCCAAAAATGGTTACAAATCCTCGCATATCATTGGCCACAACTCTCGCAAATCTCAAGATTTTGTTATAGTTGAATTTAAGTTGTTTTATAGTCGATTACTATTCGACCTCCATTCGATCTTCAGTCGGTTGTCATGCACTCACCTATTGACCTCTTGTCGGTTGACCTCTTTTACTTACAATTAATTTATTCGAATTCAAATGTACTCTGTCAAACCACCTCGACCTTCAACTTTCACTGTCATTCAATCCACCTCGACTAGACTTTCACTACAAAGAATATAACAACCTAACATTCTCCCACTTGTTTTGTTATTTGTTGAAACCGAGAGATTTATGAACTCTCGTTCAAATCCCCAAGGAAAGAATATCCATTGCCCCTTTACACCAAGAGAACTTCATAGCACCCATAGACTTGGTCAAAGAGTCTACTATGTTTTCCAATGTGTCTACTTTTTCCAGTAGCACCTTGTTTCTTTCCACCATGTCTCTCATGAAATAGTATTGTACATCCATGTGCTTAGCCTTGGAATGATAAGTTGGGTTCTTTTCCAGAAATATTTATCTTTTAATTTCAAAAATTATCTTCATAGCTCTCTTCTCAAACCTGATTCCTAGACATAACCTTTGTAGTCATACTACTTATTTGCTTCCATGAGTGGTTTCCATGTATTCATTTTCTATTGTTGACAAGGCTATGAGTGTTTATCACTTACTCATCCAGATGATTTCTCCACCGAACATCTTGAATACATATCCATTGATTGACCTTCGACGATCTAGATCTACAACCCAGTTGGCATCGAAAAAGCCATGTACATTTAATTCACTGTCACCTTCATGTTTTCCTTGGTAGCATATAGAAAAATATTTTGTGCCGCACAAATACCTTAATACTCTCTTGAAAGTTGTCCAGTGCTCATTTCCAGGTGTCGACATGTATCTACTCAACACTCCCACTGCATGGGTGATGTATGGTCGAGTGAATACCATCGCATACATTAGACTACCAACAACACTTACATATGAAACATGTGCCATGTCCTCTATTTCCTTATGTGTCTTTGGACATTGTTCAGAAATGATCCTTGCTCCCATAATAATTGGGACCTTCACAGTTTTTCAATCCTGCATGTTGAAATGTTTAAATATTTTTTCAATATACTTCTTCTAGTTCAACCGAAGATTTCTAGTTTCTCAAACTCTCTTGATCTCCATTCTCATAATGAAGTTCACTACACCAAGATCCTTCATGTCAAACTTGGAAGATAAATTCTTATTCACTTTCTTTACTGTGTCCATGTTGTTTCCAATCAACAACATGTCATCGACATACAATGCTACATATATGAAATTCCCACCTTTTTCTTTGGAATATATGTAGTGATCAACTTTGCTTCTCACAAATCCCAAACTAAGGATGTATGTGTCGAAATTTTGGTACCATATCCTTGGTGATTACTTTATATCATAAAGGGATATTTTCAATTTGCACACCAAATATTTCTTTCCTCTTACTACAAATCCTCCAGGATGTTTCATGTAGATTTCTTCTTCCAAGTCCCCTTGTAGGAATGCTATCTTTACATCCATCTTTTCTATTTTCAGATCAAATGTTTCATCCATGGACATTAATACTCTAATGGAAGTTAATTTTGTAACAAAAGAAAAAATATCACTGATATCGACTCCTTTGACTTGGGAATATCCTTTTTCTATCGATCAATCTTTGAATTTCTCGACTTGACCTACAACATTAATTTTCTTCTTGAATACCCATTTTCTACCAATGGGATTTATTCCGTTTGGTAATTCGACTAAATCCCATGTCTCATTCTTATGCAAGGATTGCATCTCTTTGACCATGGTGTCCTTCTAGAGTTTTCCCTCTACTGATTCGACGTGCTCCTTGACCGACTTTGGATCTTCATCAGTTCCATTTAACACAAATGCGGAATGAAATTCGGGTGGACTATACCTTTCGAGTGGTTTTCTTACTCGTTCTGACCTCCTTACAAACGGGTTCATTTTTTCCACCTTTTCATCAAATTCAGTTGACTCATCTGAATCACCTTCTTCATTCCTCGGTTCAAACCACACCTTCTCTCGATTATTATTTGTTTGAACCATCACTTCATACTCAAACTTCCTTCCAACTTCTCTAAAGACCACATCTTAACTATACATTTTTTTCCTTCATGTAGGATCCTATAGCTTATATCCTTTGATTCCTTCTTTGTAACCAATGAAAGTACACTTGTCTTCCTTCTTATCTAACTTTCTCCTCTTTTGCTTGGGAACATGCACAAATGCATCACAGCCAAATATTTTGAGATGTGAAATCGAAGGCTTCTTACTAAATCATAACTCATGTGGAGTTGTATTGACTAATGCTGACAAAGGAGACATATTCACCAGATAGTTTGCAGTGTTGAATTCCTCTACCTAGAATTATTGTGAGAGCCCAACACCACTAAGATTACTCCTTTCCTTGTCCATCAATGTTTTGTTCATTCTCTCAACAACTCCATTTTATTGTGGGGTATATGGTGTGGTATTTTGGCATGCTATGCCACATTGCTTGCATAACTGATCAAATTCATTTCCATAGAATTCACCACCATT